>BQNB010181366.1:0-12597 GCA_026074375.1 Tanacetum coccineum
AAAGGGGGGAAAACAGAACTGATATTAAAGGAATAAAGGCTATAATTTGAATACATAAAGCTTATTACCTCGTTTTTACTATTTGATGTTCGTAATAGCTTCGCAATAGTTCAATAATTTATATGACACACATTTACAATCGTTTTAAATAAGAATGATTTCGTAATGACCCGTAAAATCGCAGATTTATTTGGATTTACCAAACGTGTTGAGAATGGCAACACGATGTTAAATGATACAAAACCCCGTGAGGTATTATGTTTATTGATAAGGTATTTATAATACAACATACCTAGAAACCCTAATGGACCCGAAGCCCACAAACGGGCTTGAGCCATTATATCATCTAATACTCCCCTGCAATTCGAGAGACGAAATCGCAAAAGCTCGGATTGAATGAGAAAGTTAAATAAACATTAAACAATAAAAAAATTTGTTAGTCTTAAAATATGTCGACTTATACGGAATTACATTATATATTATAAGACGTGATACGTAGGGACTAATAATGTCAAGTTAGGATAGTTATAATGTCACACGCCTATAAATACCCCCTTCATACTTCCATGGAGGGGTGAGGATAATCATTTGTATCTAATAAGTATGTGTGTTTTCTTTCTCTCTCTAGAAACACACACATCTTCATTTTCTCTCTCTACATCTAATAATATGGTTTTCTATTTCTTTTATCCTCTCCGACCTCCGGATCGTGTGTTTTAGGCTAGAATCTTTATGGAAAACAATTGGAATCAGAGCCTAGGAGCATTTTGGGTTGATGGTTTGCTTATTTAGGTGTTGTTCGAAGCTTATTAAAGCTTTTCTTGGCTAATTGTTAAGCCAAAACCAACGGGTTTGGTTGGTTGGTGTCTATTTTGTGCAAAAGGTTGAAACTTTCTTCTCTATAATGTTTCTAGCTCATTTGTACAAATGGTTTGTGGGTTTTCAAAGCTTATTTCTAAAGATCTATGGTTCTTTTTTAAGCTTTTTACACAAAATCTTGATCCAAAAATGTTTGTGTTAAAAAACCATAAAGTTTGTGTTTTTATGGTAGATCTTGCCTTAGGATACTTGGTTGTACAAAATAAATCGAGTAAAAATGTCAAAAAGTGTGTATTTTAAGTGATTCAAAAGTTGTTTTCTAAAAAATTTAAAGACGACGGTTTATGCGCTTGAAGACGATGATTTATACGTGCTTCAGATCCGACGATTTATACGAGCTTCAAAGGCGGCTATTTATACAGTTTTGCAATCTGGCGATTTATACGCTTGAAGACGGCGATTTATACGTATTGAAATCTGGCGATTTATACAATCCAACGATTTATACGATCTGTTATACCGTTTCGGCGATTTAAACGATCAGCGATTTTATACGAATCCAGCGTTTTATACGATCCAGCTATCCATACGATCCAACATTTATACGATCCATCGATTTATACGATCCCAACTATTATAACGATCCAGCTATTTTATTTACTTTTCCACACTTTTTATAAATACGCAGTCTTAAAGGGCGCTTTTTATACGCAGTCTTAAAGGGCGCTTTTTATACGCAGTCTTAAAGGGGGCGATTTATACTTGCTTTCAAGACTAGGTGATTTATACATGTCTTATGCTAGGCGATTAATACCATGTGCTCTAGGAGATTTATACACTATTTCTGCCAATTTCGGTAATTAAACCGAAATTCGAATTTTGGTTCTCTCATTAACCAAATTCGATAGAGCATTTTCGGTAAAGGCCAATTTCACCTATTTTCGCCAAGAACCAAACTTAAACACCTTCCACAACACCAAAGCAAACACAACACCTAATGCTAAAACGATCATTAAAGATTCACTAAAATGTCAAAACGGCTATGGAATTTGGATTTTAATGTCAAGTGATCACGAAGTGTATTTGGTATCCCTTATTTGAGATTAAAGTGGGTTTCACGAAGGCGTCTACTTATTTCATCATCGAGACTTCCTTCTACTTTCTACCCTTTTTCCCTAAACCCCCTCTATCGATTGATGACTTGCTTGAACGTATACAGTTATGATTGAGACTTGGAGTATCTAGTTTCCAGCAGTCAAGGGGTGGTTGGTTGAAGACCTGGATAACTATCACTTAAAGGAGTTACATTGTAGTACTCAGTGTCACACGCAGATGTAGATGTGGATAATTTCAAGAGGTGTTGTACTTTTCATATACTTTGTGATAGAAGTATAGGGTACTTATAGGCTTTTTTCTGCACCGTTCTTCAATCAACAATAGTACAAGGTTAAGTAACAAATTTGGGGAATTTTACTTCATTTTCAAGTTTGGTATATCAGGTTTACCTCACCATGTGGTCACAACAATAACCGACAGAATACGAGGTTGGTAAGTTAGCCAGAGAGTTTAAAGGGTGAGATGTAATCAGCATAAAAGACGTCAAGATATTCTTAGAGTTACTACTGCTCAATTATATATTAGTGTTGTCAAGCATAACAAAGTACTGCAGGTAATACTAATGAAAAATTATTCTAAGAAGTAGTACTGTTAGTGTAAAGTTTACTACTGCTATTACTACTGTTAATATATATATTAGTTATATTAGCTAAGAAACAGCACTAATAGAAGTTAAGACTGGCTCAGAGATAAGACTAAAATATATACAAAGGTAGTTACTACTGCTAGTACAAAAGTTAGTACGGCTAGTGTATGTTAGTACTGCTAGATTAAAAACTTTCTAAGTGGTTATACATCTCGATGTCAGTTACAACTGCTGAGTGAAAACTACTAGCTTGGAAGGATTATGCTGCAGAGATGAGATCAGATTGATTATATACAAGAAATACTTATGAAGATAAGTATTAGTTATTTGTAAAGAAGATATGTATATCTTATTTGTTTAGGAGATTACATTTGTTTATAGAAAAAATCATGATAAGTTAGGAAAGTATTGTAAGCCTTGTAGGCTTCCTTGGTGTATAAAAGGAGGTCCTAAGGCATAATGTTAGGTGTACATCTTTGATATTCATAGCTTCAAGGTTATTTTGTAACCCTATCACTATTCAGAGTGATCATTTCATATTGAGGCCGAAAGTTTAGTAAAAGTTTGTTTACTGTTTTTTTCTTCTTCTTAGTATTGCAAACTATTTCTTGCAATAGTTTAGATATTCCCTCAATCTTAGTTTCTAATATAGTTTGTTTTGGATTTAACCAACATACTAAGCTTTAACAAGCTAAGTAAGATCTGTCAAGAAGGGATCATCAAGTGGTATCAGAGCTTGTTGAGAAACTTTGAATAAGAAGAACACTACATCTATACAAGATCTCATATTCAAAGAAAACATGGAGTCATAATCCAAAACTACCCAAACAGTGTCTGCACTAAAACTTCTAGTACTCAAAACTAGAGACTATGATCTTTGGAGCATGAGAATGGAGCAATATCTTACTCATACTGATTATGCTCTTTGGGAGGTTATTGTGAATGGTGATGCACCTGCTATTGCATCAGCTAGTGCTGGTACTGAAGGTCCCATTCCTCCTAAAACTGCTGAACAAAAGCTAGCAAGAAAGAATGAATTGAAAGCAAAAAGCACTCTGTTGTTGGCCATTCCTGATGAGCACCTATTGAAGTTTCATGGAATCAAGGATGCAAAGACCTTATGGGAAGCAATCAAGGCCAGGTTTGGAGGCAACAAAGAATCAAAGAAAATGCAGAAGACCATTCTGAAGCAGCAATATGAAAATTTTGTTGCATCAAGATCTGAAGGACTGGATAAAACCTATGATAGGTTTCAGAAACTCATCAGCCAATTGGAAATTCATGGTGAAGATATCTCTCAGGAGGATGCAAATCTGAAGTTGTTGAGAAGTTTACCATCAGCTTGGAACAATATTGCCTTAATCATGAGAAACAAATCTGATCTAGACACGTTGAGTATGGATGATTTGTACAACAATTTGAAGGTGTATGAAGCTGAGATTAAAGGCCAATCAAGCTCAAGCTCAAATTCTCAGAATGTGGCTTTTGTATCTTCAGAAAACACTAGCAGTACTAATGAAGCAGTTAATACTGCTCATGATGTTTCTACTGCTAGTTCACAGGGACAAGTTTCTTCCTCAACTTATGCTGATGATGTCATGTTTTCCTTCTTTGCTAATCAATCTAATAGTCCACAATTAGACAATGAAGATCTGGAGCAGATTGATACTGATGATCTTGAAGAGATGGATCTCAAATGGCAGGTGGCCATGCTTACCATGAGGGTGAAAAGATTCTTAAAGAAGACAGGAAGGAATCTGAATTTTAATGGCAAAGAAACTGTTGGCTTTGATAAGACAAAGGTTGAATGTTACAACTGCCATAGGAGAGGTCACTTTGCTAGAGAATGTAGGGCACCAAGGAATCAGGGGAATAGAAATGGAGATGGTCCAAGAAGGAATCCACCAGTGGATACATCTACTACAAATGCCTTGATTGTTCAAGATGGGATAGGTGGTTATGATTGGAGCTTTCTGGCTATAGAAGGCATCACAAACTCTGTTCTAATGGCATATACATCCTAAGGTTCATCATGTTCAGACTCTGAGTACAATACTTGCTCATAAGATTTGCTTAAAAATTAATATGAAACTCTTCAAAAATAGTATGATCAACAGCGTGTAGCTCTTAATAAATCTAATCTAGAAATTATAGGTTATCAAATAGGATTAGAATCATTAGAATCTAGGATAGTCTGACATGAAATGCATGAAAAAAAGGGTTGGTTTTATGAAGAAGATATTGGCATTTTTTAAAGTTTGATGGTACCAAGTGAAAGATATTTCTATCAAAGACTTAAAATCAGTTTAGAAGAAGCTTTAAAGAGAAAGATGATTTGAACTTAAAATAGAAAAATGGAAGAATCATCAAAGAATCTAAGTAAACTGATAAATAGTCTAAATAAGTTGCTAAAGACAAACGCTGGTCTTTGTTATGATAGTCAAATAAATGAGGAGTGAAGTTGGTTCATAGTGATGTGTTAACAGTAGAGAAAGTATGTGGATGATAGTCAGTAATAGGATAGATTCAAAATCAGGTGAAGGGTTTCATGCAAGTTCCCCTTCCCTTACTCTAGGAACTACATGCCCTTAAGAGCTGACTTATCCTTTGCTGGGTTAAATGATTATGTCTATAAGACTAATGTGAGGTGAAAAAATAGAAACTTGTATATCTAAGGACTAGTAAGGAAATTGTAGAAAAGCCTAAAAACTAATTAGGCCTAGTGCTATATCATTGAAGATTGGGGACACTGATAATGTTGTGATAGTGGGTTTAGGACCTAAAAAATGATAAGACAAAACCAAAGTTTAACAAATAAATTTATGTCAAATATGATGTGAAAGTGAAATTGTTAATAAGAAAAACACATAAGCAAGTGAGTTATCCCGAAGAAAGTCAATGTCCTAGGGGTAATAGAAGAAACTAGTAAGGGAATGAGGACTCAGAAACTACGGAATGGTTTGAGTTTATAAAGAAAGCTTATTTTGTATGTGAAGTTGCAACTTTTTATCAAAGACTTGTGATTTTCATGACAATAAAATGGTTTGAAACATATGTTGATTATAAGGGAAGAGGTTAATGGTCAAAGAGAAATTAGAACCAGTGATGGAACAATGCTCAGATGGTGAACCACCAAAATAAATTGATCTCAACATAAACACTAAAAGGATTCTATTCCAACAGCAGTTTTTGCAACAAAGTTAGGACCAAATATCAGTTAATGCTGTAAGCAAACTCTCTAGAACAGCAACATTCAATTAGTACTGCCTGGATGTTAATACTGTTAGCCCTAAAATAAAAAGTGAATGATGATTACCAAAACATATTCGCTATTTTAAAGCGGCGATTTCACCAGTTAGAAGGGCTTTTTAACAAAATTTAGGCAGCTAAAAAGTATAATCTTAATGAAAAAGTTATATAACAGCTAGGGTACAATGTAACTTACTGCGGGGCTAAAAAGCAGTAGTATGTGCTGCTGTGGGTTATGTGTTAAAATATTGTTAGTCTTAGATGCTGGATTTAGAGACCAACAGGAATGTTATGTTTCGACTTACCTCTAAAGACTGTGGATCATACATGTTTTAAAAGATTTGACTATGTTGATTACAGGGCATACTTAAGTCAGTAATGGCTTGGGTTCCCCAGAGAAATAGTTCGCTCATTTTGAGTGTAGGGGTAATCCACAATATACTTTATAGGATCAAGGAATTTTTGACAATGGATGCTCTAGGCATATGACTGGAAACAAGTCCTTTCTTATAGATTATCAAGAGGTTGATGGTAGATTTGTTGCTTTTGCAGGAAGTCCTAAAGGAGGTAAAATTACTGGAAAAGGTAAAATTAGAAACTGGGAAACTAGCTTTGTATGATGTATCTTAGTAAGGAGCTTAAGTTTAATGTTTTCTCTGTCTCACAATGTGTGACAAGAAAAATATGTGTTCTGTGCACTGAGATGAAATGTCTTGTTCTATCTCCTGACTTTAAGCTACTTGATGAAAGTCAAGTATTGCTTAAAGTTCCCAGACAAAACAACATGTACCGTTTTGATCTAAAGAATGTTGTTCCTATAGGAGGTTTGACTTGTTTATTTGCAAAGACTACAATAGACGAGTCTAATTTATAGCATATGAGGCTTGGTCATATAAACTTTAAAACTATGAATAAACTTGTGAGGGAAACCGTGGTAGAGGTTGCCTTCAAGTTTTTGAAATGACCATACTTGTGTTGGTTGTCAGAAGGGAAAGCAACACAAAGCTTCTTGTAAGACCAAGCTTGTGAGCTCTATCAGCCAACCTTTACAAAAGTTGCATATGGACTTATTTAGGCCAACATCTGTAAGGAGTATCAATCATAAGACATATTGCCTTGTTGTCACTGATGACTATAGTAGGTTTAGTTGGGTTTTCTTTTTGGCCACTAAGGACGAGACTAGTGAGATCCTTAAAACTTTTATTACTGGAATAGAAAACCAAATAAATCATAAGGTTAAAATCATCAGATGTGACAACAGAACCGAGTTTAAAAATAATGACATGAATCAATTCTGTAGGATGAAAGGGATTAAGATGGAGTTTAGTGTTGCCAGAACTCCACAACAAAATGGAGTTGCTGAAAGAAAGAATAGGACACTAATAAGGGCAGCTAGGACTATGCTAGCAGATTCATTATTACCTACTACATTTTGGTCTGAAGTAGTTAGTACTGCTTGTTATGTTCAGGATATGGTTTTAGTGACCAAGCCTCACAACAAGACACCTTATGAACTATTACATGGTAAACCACCTAATATAAGTTTGATGAGACCTTTTGGGTGTCTTGTGACTATTCTTAATACCTTAGATCCCTTAGGAAAATTTTATGGGAAGGATGATGAGGGGTTCTTTGTTAAATACTCTATAAATAGCAAAGCTTTTAGGGTATTTAACACTAGAACTAGGAAGGTAGTGGAACCTGCACATACCTTTCTTCAAAAACAAACCAAATTTGCAGGGCAGATTAACACAGATTGGCTCTTTGATTTAATTTACTAACAAACTCCTATGAAAGTATGAGCCAGTTATTGCCAGGATTCAAAATAATAAGAATAAAGTATCAAGGATAATGTTGATGCAGTACCTACTCAACAATATATTATGTTACCATTACTTTATGATAGTCCACAGAGCTCAAAGGATGTAGTTGCTGATGATGCTGGTAAAAAGACTAATGAAGAACCAACAAATAAAGGTAAAAGAAATGGTCAAGAGAAGGAAGGAGGAGCTTCAAATAAAGAAGATGACCAGAATGTGCAAGATTTCAGAGATACATTAGATAATTTAGTTGTTCAACAGAAGGAAGGTTATGCTAAAACACTAATCGAGATAGTACTTTAATCTATGCTCGTTAGTTACTATTGGCTAAGTTTTTACTAATGTGATGATCTTTACTAATCCTCTTATGCCTGATTTGGAGGATACTACTGATCTTCTAAATACCGGTATCTTTAGTGGTGCATATAATGATGAAGATGTGGGTGTAGATGCTGACCTTAACAACTTGGAAACCACCATGAATGTCAGTCCATATTCCCTAAACTTAGATTCACAAGGATCATCCTAAAGACTGATCAACTGGAGACATAAATTCAGCTACTCAAACAAGGAGGATGGCCAAGATTTCTGAAAGAACTTGCTTTTCGATGGTGGTTTACATCAAAAAGCATAGGAGACAAATACAAAGTTTCAATAATCTCTTATTTGCTTGTTTTCTACTTACTAAAGGTAACCAAGAAGGTGACACAAAGCTTTGACAGATCCAAGCTGATAGAGGCAATGCAAAGATGAGTTGGTACAGTTTAAGATTGCAGGAGGTTTGGAGATTCGTTGATGTACCTAAGGATGCTTTAGCCATTGGAACAAAATGGGTCTATTAAAAACAAGAAAGATAAGAGTGGGATCGTTAGTTAGAAAGAAGGCAAGACTGGTTGTAACACCCCCAAAAATGGGTTGCAGCAGAATATGTTTTCAGGAGCGTTACTTCATAATACCATTGCACAAGTCTTGAGAGAACGACCTCTAACTGTGCCGTTTGAAAAGTAATCTTGTATTGTTTAGACTCTAATGCATATCAAGTATGTCACTGTAAAGCTGTTAACAGAGAAAAAAATGTTTTAAAAAGTGGCCCAAATAAAAGTTGGTGAGTTTCATAGGTTTTGTATGTTTTAATTTTTTACCATAGTTTTGTAAAGTATGTATGACCGTTCCAACCCTTGTATGTTCCACAAAAATGTATGTATAATTGTTGGAAATCAAAGAGTTGTAAAGTTTGCATGACCATTTAAATCCCAAAATAGTCACCAAAACGTATGTATAGTTGGACCCCCATTGTTTAAAGTATGTATTGCCACTTTATTCAAGGCAACATAAATATTCCTGTGTGTATAAAACAATAATTACGATTACTCTAAGTTCATGAAACTGCTGCGTAGACTCATATATAGGCCACTTTATTCAAGGCACCATAATTGTTTGTGTTCGTGTAAATGTTGTGCTCTGACTTGCTTATAATCATTCGTTTTCCCGTGGGTGATAGCTAATCACACACGAAACGGCGGGCTTCCTGTCACACCTGAATTAGATCTTATTTCATAACATTCGGCTTACCCTTACGAGTAATTACCAGTGTCAATTTGCTTAGCTATACGTATCATTTGGTAAAAAAGTAATGTCTGTTGTGTCCATAAGTAAAAACAAGTATTGTATTTCGTCCTAAAATAAGTAATTGAGTATGTAGACCAGTTTGTAAAATGAATTGTAAATGCACATGTAATAAATTCAAACAAACCATGTAACTGAGTTCGGTAACAAGCATGTTCTCACCCAAAAGTTGGTAAAGTATATGTAAACAAGTAAAACATAGGGCTATTAAACTCACTTCGAGTGATCATGGACGATAAATGGATATTCAAATGAGTGTATACGTTCTGCGTTATGACCGAAGACAACGCCCACATAATTTATTATTAGTCCCGTTAATGAGTACTACAAGTACTTTGAATATCTAACACCATATATAATTCTATATAGCTACATCACCATCTAATTGTATTTGTAAATAATATTAATCGCATTTGATAAATAATAACCATGTATTTGTACTCGTTATACGTTATGAATAGATCATCGGCCTTTGTAAAATAATATTTATAAAGTTTAAAATATGTATAAATATTATTTAAGTGATTCTAAAATGTTTCGCAAATTTTTTTATTAAACACGAACCAACACTATTCATGTCAGAAAATAGTGTATAAGTATAAAATAGTGCGTATCTTTCTCGTTTTAAGTCCATTTTGTACGTTCTTTATGTCCACGTTTTTGTATTAAGAAGATTTATCAAAATACTAAATTTATAACATTTTAGTCCTCTAATGAATTTCACTGTACATGTAAATTTTATAAAACTATTTTTATAAAATTAATCGTCGTAACCTCCGATTTTAGTGATTCTTTCGAGCACGTCTTCGTAATTAAAATTTATATCTAACTAAGATATTTTCCAAAAGTTTTTGTAATGAATAGTAATCTGTTTTTATAAAAGTATTTATTTATCGTAAACTTGCAAATGGCGTATCTTTTTCGTTATAGCTCGATTTTTCGAGTTCTTTATATGCCTACGATCATCATGACATGTAGTATTTTATAAAAATATAAAATAAATAATTTATTTTCGAAGTTAAAACAGTAGGTTTAGATATTTTGGTTAAAATTTGTTTTTATAACTTTTTAGTTTAGTAAGTTTGTTACAAGTCCTCTACTATGTTTTATACTTCCATTCCAACATGTATTAACATCCATATATCATATATAAAAGTATATCAAACCATGCTCAAGTGTAAAAATCCATTTTACAAGTTAATATGTTTCTTAGATGGTGATTTACTACATAGACATTATATACACATAAAATAACAAATGTAAAGAGTGTAGGGTTTTAGATAACCTTAATATGAAGTATTATGATGAACAACAAGATCTAAACCCTAGTTTAGATATTAAACCCAAGCTTCCAATACCAAGAAAACCCTAAATCCAATGAAAACCCTAATCTTAAACCTTGCTTACTTAACCCTTGTAAACATTAAACCAAGCCTTCAAACCTTCTTGTAATACCTCAGATATGATGTTAGATCAGTTGTATATGTATTAAATAAAATTGTATGGATTTGGTAAGGGTGTTTGTAGTGAGTCATGGGCTAGAGAGACATAGGAGAGAAATGAGAGTTTTTCTAGTAAGCAAATGAGTGTGTGAGATATCTATGAGTCTTGCTCTCCTCTTATACCACTAGGACTTAGTTAAGTTGCTTTTAGGAAAGTCTAGATCACACAAAACATGGGGAGTGAAGTCAGGTGAAAGGTGTAAGAAAGTTGCTAGGAGGTTGCTTGTTTGAGTTTATAACACATGTGTTCTTTCTAGATGGAAATTAGATATTATATTTATGTTTTCCTAGCCTATGCATCTGGCCATATATGTATATGTATAAGGAATTGTGTATTTTTTGAGTATTAGGTATAATTGTTGGTATTTGGTTTAGTATAAATAGGTATTGGTGCTTCCGGGTATGCCTAAATGTATTTTATTGCGAAACGTAAACGTTTTACGTAGCCAATAAAAATAAAATATAAAAAAGTTAATAATTATCCTCCAAATAATTATATAACACTTGCTTTACGTAAACTTTTAATTGTTTGATGTCCGTTTACGTTGAATGTTGATTTTTAGTTTACGCGATTTAGCTAAACGCTAGAATTTTAAAGTGAACGCGTAAAAGTTTAAAATAAATAATTGGATGTTCATTGATGTAAAAAGGTGAGAAAATTTGAGTTGTTATAGAATCCTAATTAGAGCCATCTTAGGAAAAACACCTTATGAACTCTTAAGAGGTAGGAAACCTACTTTAGAGTACTTTAGAGTGTTTGGAAGCAAGTGCTTTATTTTAAACAGAAAAGACTACCTTACAAAATTTGACGCAAAGTCATACGAATGTTTCTTTTTAGGTTACTCTTAAAATAGTAAAGTTTATATCATCCTAAATAAACACACTAGGAAAGTCAAAGAATCACTTAACATGACATTCGATGAAACTCCTCCACCCTCTAAGACATCACCCTTGGTGGATGATGACTTAGATGAAGAAGAAGCAATTAAGGTTACCGAAAAGAAAAACCTAGAAAATGACATTGTGGATGAAACTTTAGAGATTGACGAAATAGTCAATATTAAGGAATCTAGGAACCATCCATTAGAAAATGTCATAGGAAACCTTAACCAAAGAACCCTTAGATCACAAGCCCAAAACCAAAGTAACTTCTTTTGTTTTATATCAACTATAGAACCTAAGAATGTGAATGAAGCCTTAACGGATGATAGTTGGATAGTCGCTATGCAAGAAGAATTAAATCAATTCATTGCTAACGACGTTTGGGAGTTAGTTCCACAACCTAGGAATATAAAAATCATAGGAACTAAGTGTGTGTTTATAAATAAGTTAGATGATAACGGCATCGTTTCTTAAAATAAGGCTAGGCTAGTTACTCAAGGCTATAATCAACAAGAGGGCATCGAATATGATGAAACTTATGCCCTAGTTGTTAGACTTGAGTCAATTAGGATACTATTAGCTTATGCTTGTGCTTTAGATTTTAAATTATTCTAAATGGATGTAAAAAGTGCATTCCTGAACGGTTTTATCAATGAGGAGGTATACGTGGCACAACCTCCGAGATTCATTAATTTTGAAAATACGAATCATGTTTATAAATTAAAGAAAGCTTTATATGGTTTAAAAAAAGCACCCAAAGCTTGGTATGATAGATTAAAAGCTTTTCTTACTAAACATGAATATAAAATGGGAATGGTAGATAACACTCTTTTTACTAAGAAGAAAAGCTCAAATCTCATCATCGTTCAAATATATGTCGATGGCATTATATTTGGCTTGACTTGTCAAGATATGTGTAATGAATTTTCCAAAATCATGCATGACGAGTTCGAGATGAGCATGATGGGTGAACTTAACTTGTTCCTTGGATTACAAA
>BQNB010181368.1:0-12597 GCA_026074375.1 Tanacetum coccineum
ATATCATTTGGAAGCTTTGCGTAGTTTCACATATCGTATACATAATTTTCTATGTACGTACTTTAAATATAATACATATTATATATATTATGTTAGTATTTTAGTGATTTTAGAGTACTTTCCATTTTTTAAAAATAATTGGAAGTGAAGGCTTGTTAGAAATCTAGTTAGAAAGTTCAAGGTTTAGCGAAATAAGCAAAAGGTTTTAACCTAGAATAAAAAAAATATAGGTATTAAAGATGTAAATAATAATTAAAAAAAATTATAATAGAAAAAAAACAAATTTTAGTAAAAGAAAAGAAAAAGGAAAAGATATCCTAATTAGATTACAACTTGTTTTTTGTAATTATCTTGTAAGGCCTATAAATACAAATCAAACCTAAACCAAATCACTTTAATTTTTCCTCTCCTTCCCTTGGCTGGTCGAACAACACAAAACAAGAAGAAATCCCCAAAATTTTTTAGGGTTTTAATTTTCAAGAGTTCAGGTATTGTTTTCTAAATTTTTCAATACAATTGATTTTAATTAACGTAACAATCATTAAGGATGGATTAGGTTATTGTAAATAATCTGTAATTAAGAGGTTTTGATCATCTAAAATCGTTTTAGGGATAATAATTAGGGTTTTGGGTAAGTTAATTAGGGTTAATTATGCTAAATTCGGAATAGAAATCTAGGCAGAATTTTAGGTCATCTTGCGAGAGCCAAATCTCGGTCATACGGATAGCTTTTATTGATTTTATTGAGCCTAAAATTAACTACAGAGATTCTACTTTCCAACCCAAGTGGTTTCATGAATTAAAAGTGAGTGGAAATTAGTCAAATTAATCAAACAAGATTCGTTGTCAAAACTGAGTATTTAGGGCAGATTATGAGTTGTGTTTGTGAGGTCAAAAACCATATCAAAACATATTTTTAATTGATGGGCTTGCTATTGTAGCAATTTCATGATGTTTATGATTTTATAGAATTTTTGTAGAATTTTTCTAAGTGCTTAAATGGGTCTGTTCAAGCTAAACTTTTTAAAGGTCGAATCAGGTCAAATTCTCGACACTTTGTGATGTTGAATTTTTACAAAATGGTTACACTCACTATTATTTTTATCCAAAAATTATAGAAGCTCACAATTCATTGGGGAGCTATGGAATGTAAGGAGAAGAACTAATTAGGTGTTTTAGTATTTTATTTGGAGTCATCTTGTGACTATAAAAACAAGATAAAATGCAAAAAGTTAAGATGTAGGTTTTATAAGGTAACTTGAGATTAGCAAGTTGTGAATAGTATATAGATGAGTTAAATCAAGATAGGGTATAGAGTATCCATCATTGTGATTGTTACATCGACTTAGGTGAGAGACCTAATCGATGGTAACATGTGTGTATTGTTTTGTATATATTATTTGAAAGGTTAATTGAAGAGTTTGGATTTGCTTTTCATTGAGGTGAGTTTTACAGTCTCACTTTTTACTAATATTTTAGGATGGAAATGATGCAAAACAGTTTTTGAATTATAAACCGTGATATGTGTTTTAAGTGTCAACATATATGGTTGCTTTGTGTTATTGCTATGTGATATTAATTGTGGTAAGGCATGTGTATGTGAGGATGACATGACCTTGTGTGAGATCCGAACAGACTTAGCTAGTCAAGTGGGTCAGTCTTACGCGAAGATATTCACTCTTGCGCAGAGATAATTGTGGGACGGAGGGGTATAATCCACCCCAGATAAATGTGAATTTATGTTGTGATAGAATAGTCATGCATATATGTTCGTAAAAGTTGTTTTTGTTGATCACGGCGTCGTAAGTGATTCTTAAACCTATAACTCTCACCAACAATTTTGTTGACATTTTAAGCGTCATTTTTAGGTGAGCAAAACATGTGAAGAGTTAGGAAGAGGAATTAGCTGTACCATATGCTTGCATTGCGGAATCTATGTTCATTTGTTTTGTCTTGGTTGTTTGCACTATATGAATTTGAATGATAAATATTGTAGATGTTATCATGACACTTTGTGTCTTTTATATATTTGATTTTAATTCATTTAGTATTTCTCTATTTTGACGCCTTGTGTTGTGATGATGCCTATTGATCATGCCTTGCGATTCCGCCTTGGCGGGTGTGACAAGTGGGGTAAGTGTTATACAAAAATCCAAGTGAACCATGTCATGCTCAAGTTGTCACACTCTACCGTTATCATATTTCACCCGTTCTTTTAAAGCATATAGACATTTGATTTTTGTACTTGTTTAAGGATTTATGTTTGTACTGTGCAGAACCTTTTTAAGCTTTTGTTTTTCTGTAAATACTCTTGTGAGGATTTTGATTTTATTATTAATTTTTTTCTTCCTGTTTGGTTTATATGTTTGTATACGAGGCTTTCAAACCCGGGCGATGCCCCGGATGAGTCATGAAGTTGCTAATAAATTGCTTAATTCTGCTTATTAAACTGCTTATTATCGGCTTTAAAACTGGTTATTAAGTCTGCTGATAAGTTGATATAGATAAGGTGTGTTTGGTTTTTGGTTTTCAAAAATACCCAAAGAAAAAAGGAATCTCCCCGCCCAGCGAGAATTGAACCCGCGACCTCAGATTGATGGTCAAGCGGCCTTACCATTATCAGCCAGGCTACCTGATTCAATCATAGGAAGAAGAATAGATTAATTTCTAAGCCTAACCCCTCTATCCCCTAAACTCTTCCACCCATTCATAACACATATTTATTCATTCTAACCACCAAAATCTTCAGATACAGTAATCCCTAACACTTTTTCATAAACCCTAATTTCTAACATGGCGAATCAGAACGGTAACTTTATTATCTTCTTTTTTTCTTATTCGTTGCTTTTTTGCTTATTTTTTAGCTTATCTGCTAATGTGTGTCGATTATCTGTTTTTTTTTCAAGCTTAACTGCTCATGTGTGTTGCTTATCTGCTCATGTTTCTTAAAATGATAACCTTTTTCGAATCCCCTTATATGCTTAAACACATAGCAGTTTAGGGGTGTTTGGATTATAAAATTGGACCCATATACATTAGCAGAGAATGGACACAAAAAGAACAAGTGTTCATGTGAGTCAGGACACATTTCACACAAGGAACAAGCAACTTGTTTACCAGGGTACCATGCTGCAAGTCTATCTTGAGTAGTTAACCTTTTCAAAATTGTTAGCCACATTATGAAGGAGTGTTTGTGAATGCATTGTGAAAACCAAATAACTTTCCCCCATTTCACTTTTTCATTACATTGCTTCTAATTTCCCCCCCATTTACCTAATATTTTTATAAAGACCATCTTACCTTTGTTGATCCCACTTTTAATACACAAAGGTGTTCCTAGTCGGCTTAAATACTTTTTATGTATCTATAATCTTTTCCATAAACAAATAACTTGATTAAATATTTCAATATAAGCAGTACTAACTTATTAACAGTTGTAACTTCTCAGCAGCATTAATTTCAAGCAATCTTAATCTCTGAGTAGTACTAATATTCACTAGCAGTAGTAACTGTGTACTAACAGTTGTAACCAGTTAGGGATACTAAGGATATTAGGATAGCTAAGGATATTAGTAACCAATATACTTTATCAACTACATTGTTCAGAGTTGGGTTAGGGATACTAAGGATATTAGGATAGCTAGCAACCCATTCCTCAGGCCATACCCACACACCATTTTGTATCATATCACTGATTTTGATCTTGCGTTCAACCTTAGGTCAGAGCTTCATTAGGTAGACTTCTTAAGTATGCATAAGCTTAGACCTTTGTTGTTACTTGCAGAATTCATTGTTGTGAAGTTAGATATAGCTCAGACAATACAACACAGACTCATTATTGCACTTCTCAAATTAGAACCTTCTGAGGGGGGGGAGATAGATTATGACTCTCCAGAACCACCTAAGAGTTTGCTCAAATGGTACCACTGTTTGTCAGATGAGTATAAGGACAATGGCAGGTTTTGGGGTTCAAAATTAGGATGTAATGAAAGTGATGTAAAACCTTTTTGGAAAGACATTGAAAAGGCTAAAGCATGTATGTTGGCTAAAGCACCAAGCCATTTGAAGGCATCTTCTAAGGCTAAAGTAGAAGCATGTGGGTCAAAGGTTCAAGTAGAAGCATGTGGGTCAAAGGCTAAGCTACAAGCATCAACTAAAACACTCATTGTCAAAAGCCTTGTACCAATAACAAATTATGTACTTAGGCTTGTAAATGCTAAAACCTGGGATGCTATTAAAGGCAAGACCTTTGGAGTACAGATACCCACCCAAACAAATGATTTTGTTGAAGGGAGGATAGGAGAGGAAGCCTTAGAAGTTAGAAAGTGATGTTAATCTACTTTATGATGTTATGTATATTGGTATTTTGGTCCTTATGTAATGGTAGTAGATGTTAATCTACTTTTAAAACAATATGCCTGTAACTAAATTTATGATGTAGAATGGTTTGTGTTTGGTTAATGAAGTCAGGATGTTATCTTCTAAATTGTGTTATCTGCTTATTTGATTGACAAATGTGTGTTTTGGTTAGGATGTTATCTGCTTATTCTTAATTTTCTTTTGCAAAAATAATTGAGATAAGCTTAGACAGCTCAGAAGACAGGAAAGGGTCATCAAAAGCAACTGCTCCTATATTTTATGGGCCATCAACACAATGATTGCTAGATGCTTATGGATATAACACAATTGAGGAATACCTATCATGGAACTACTTTCTAAGCACAGACAATGAAAGCACAGACATGGAAACCATAGACAAGAGAAACACAGGACAAAGGATTGCATTGTTGACTCTAACTCTGCAATGTCTAAAGGTAAATATGTACTAATTTGAAAGAAACACAAACCAAATATGTATAGCCCTGTACCAGTCACAGGATCTGTGTTGGGACTAGCAAAATGTTACTACAATGGTGGGAAATTGAAAAGAAAATGGAAGACAGGAATAATAAAAAAAATTATGCATACTAAGGCAAAGAGGAAAAGATAAGGTGTCTATGTGAATGCTGATCATGCTCTTGCAATTGATCAAAGTTTCTTTAGGTAGTCTCTCATGGTGTCGAACATGTATTAGATGTTAGTTTTGTTTGTGTTTTGTTTAGCACTCAAAACTTTATGGTGTCATTCTGTACTTGGTGATTATCATACTCTTTATACCTTAGTGAAATGTTAAATGATATTGGTATGTTTGGTTTGTGTTGTTATTTGTCTGGTTTGTAGGTTATTGCAGCTTGACATTGCATTTACAGCTTGCATATGCACATTACATTTGTACATTGCATTTGTAGCTTGCATTTGCAAGCAAGCATTTGCACATTGCAAATGCAGATTGCATATGCACATTGCATTTGTACATTGCATTTGCAGCTTGCATTTGCAAGAAAGCATTTGACATTGCACTTGCACATTGCTATTTTGCTGCTAATGTACTTATTTTAAACTTATTAAAAGTGAAACAAGTTGAAAATAAGCAGAGGGAGAAGAAGCCACGGTTTAATAAGCAGTTTCTATAAGCACTATTTAAGCTACTAGCCAAAACAATGAAGCTTAAACTTCTATATTACAAAGGAAATGCATTACATTAACGAATTGGTTACTTGGCAAGATGGGAATCACGCTTGGGACTTCGTAGGGGAGGTCGCGGGTTCGATTCTCGCCGGGGTGTAAAATCCTTTTTTTATTTTCTTGTTATGAATATATTGGTCACATCTGAATTTACACATTTTGTCTTTAATAATAGCCACCTTTGAATACTTCACGATGTGATATTTTGAATATATTGGTCACGTATAATCACCTTAAAGTGTGGCCTTAAAAAATTTAGTAACAAATTGAGGATATGTTATGGCTATTGTAAAGACATATAGTCACATGATCGTGCATAGAAGTAAATGTGACTATACACATTAGCTTTTGGCAAGCTAACGCAAACTAAACTTTAAACACACATATTAAGTTACGTGACCATATGTACGGGATAAAGTGACCAAAAGTGTTAATAAGTATGACCATATGCTGTTTAAAGTGAAGAAATGTGTATTTTGTGTGACTATTGATCATCCAATGGCCCATGAATTTTATGTTTGTGTGGCCTTTTGTAATATTTAGTCACACAAAGCATGTTTGTTTTAGGTATTTAGTCACATACAATTAAGCATAAAGTGGCCAAAGTGTTAATAAGTGTGACCATATGTTGTTTAAAGTGAAGAAATGTGTATTTTGTGTGACTATTGTTCATCCAATGGCCACATGAATTTTATGTTTGTGTGGCTTTTTGGAATATTTAGTCACACAAAGCATGTTTTTTTGTATTTAGTCACATACAATTAAGCATGAAGTGACCAAAAGTGTTTTAAGTGTGACCTTATGTTGTTTAAAGGGAAGAAACTATGTATTTTGTGTGGACTATTGATTATCAATGGCAACATGAATATATGTTTTTATGTGGCCTTTTGGTATTATGTGAACAAAAGTGTTAATGTAGTGTGACAATATGTTGTTTTAATGTGAGGAATTGTGTATGTTTGTGTGACTATTGATCATCTAATGGTCACATGAATTTTATGTTTGTGTGGCCTTTTGTAATATTTAGTCACACAAAGCATGAAATTTAATGATGACCGATTTCACATTTTGTTCTAAATAATAACCACATGAATACTTCACGATGTGACTGTTAAGAATATAATTGGTCAATATATCACTTAAATGTGGCACAAAACATAATTTAGTCAACATATTTGTGATATGAAGTGGCTATTGTATAGGCATATAGTCACATGATCGTACTGGAAGTAAATTGTGGACTATACACATTTGCTTTTGGCAAAAACTAAACACAAAGTAAACTTTAATCACACATATTAAGTTATGTGTCTCCATAGTTACTGGTTTTTGGCTTGACTTAAATTAATGTGTGACAAAACATTTAGTGTGACCATATATGGCATTTGGTCACAGTGTTCAAGTGTGTGACATATACTTGTCACTATTTATATGTATATCGTGACTAATGATTCAACCTTACTTTTCATTTGTCACGCATCCCAAATTCATATGTGGCCAAATAATTAGCAAAAGATAGCAGTCAGCCTTAAATAATGTGTGTCAAACTTGACTGTATGATTTGAAGATAAAAAATTACTTTGATGAACTATATATGCAATTTGGTCACATTGTTCAAGTGTGTGACATATATTTGTCACTGTTTATATGTATATCGTGACTAATGCTTCAAGCTTACTTGTATTTGTCATGCGTTCCAAATTCATATGTGGCTAAATAATATTACCAGTTACTTTTAGCCACATAATGTTCGAATGTGTGGCAATACAATTCTAATGGTCACACAATCAAAATTTTTAATGTGTGGCTAATTAGTAAATGTTGTCTTTTTGTTACCTTTAGCCACATAAATATTGTGAAATGTGTGGCCGTTCTCATTTTGTCCCTTGTGTGACAAAAATCTACTTTTGTACATAGTGATCTAAATAGGGTTAGTCTTGTTGAATACCCGTATCATGTGCATAAAAATACGTTTGTATTGACAGAACTGACAATAATTTTTTTAGAGTGCATAAAAAGTAAAGATTGATAACGTCTAGACAATTAATACGCCGTATGGTATGGAGCGGATATGCCGTATTGATGTCTGGGAAGACAGACTTGATAAAACTAAATAACATTCTGAGTTGTCTCTCGGGAAGCACTTTTGTTTACAGCGAAGTATTTAAGCTAGACTTTTTATTCAGCTTCCACACACTTGAAATCACTCTCTTTCTCCATTCATATCTTTGGTGTGAATACCCTGCTTGGTTCTGTAACATATTTATGAACTATGGTGCTGAACTTACTGCCAGGCTTGATTCTATCATACACAAACAAATCAAAATGTCATAGCATGATATATATACAAAAAGATGAGAACCTGTTTCAAAGTTAGATACACCATGATATGAATAATAAATTTTACAAATAGATTTTAAACAAAAGTATTGATAGGGGGATCATGGGTATGGGGGGGGGGGGTTGCTGCTGGTCTATTGGGCTGGCGGAGGGTACTGCACGTTTGTGTGGTTTTCTGCATTGTTACAGTCTGCTGTAACATTCTGAGTTGAATACTCAATACGGCGTATTCAATTTATTAGATACGACGTATAATTTTTTTTTCAAACCAATATAGCGTATTCGACTCTATCATCAATACGGCGTATTCAGTTCACTGAATACGGCGTATTAAGCTATTTGATAGTTTTCTCTTTCCTAGCAAATTTATTACATGTCACAATGGACAACCCCAACATTACTATGGAGGAGTATATCAGGCCTGAGGAAGAAAAAGCTCGTAGGCGTGGTAAGGTATATAACTGAGAAACTGCTACGTATGGTAAGATCTGGGATAATGAAGACGTTCACGACCTCGGATCTGTTGAAACTGAATTCCCAGCTATAGTCTTTACCGACACGTTAACATCTAAAACAGCACTCTTGTGTGAGCCTACGGTAAGTTCTCTTAACAACAATGAAATTAACTTTAGAATATAGTTTGATGAATCCGACGATGAAGATTGCATGGTAATTTTCGATAAAAATTCATTTTCTTACAAAATAATTTCTATCAACAATTTAAAAACGGATTCGGAAAATGATAATGATAAAGTCAATATGCTTTTGCTTCCATCACCCAAGCCTACGGTCAGTTGTTTTGATGATTTAGACTTCTTTAATGATTTTGAGAATGAATTTCCAGCCATTGTTTACAATAATTCCCAAACGTCTAAATCAAATTTATTAACTGAACCAATTTTAAGCCCTCAACATATCGATGAATTTAATTTGAAAGATGAAACATCATTATCCGAATGTGATGAAGAGGAACAAAATGTTTTAAACTTTAATGATCTATTTCCTTTTAACGTAATTTATCCTAATGATTCAAAATCGGATAAGGACAATGATGATGATAAAGTCGATATTGAACACTCTTCGGGGGATTTATCTATCAAATCGTTACCTGATGTAATAAATATCGATGTTGGTGCCTATGCACAAGGGTCAATAAGCTTTTGGAAATAAGTCATGACACATCTAATAAATTTTTCAAAACCGTAACTTTTATCAACGAATTAAATTTTAATATCATGACTTGGAATCATCTTAACAAAGGGATGTCATTCATTTTCCTAATCAAGAATTTGTATGTGCCATTTGGCATCCCGTTCGACCCCAAATTGTTTTATAAGGATGGGATTAAATTGGGGCAAGTCTATCTTAATGACTTTTCTGTAAACAAAAGTGCTTGTCGGGTAACAACCCGGAATGTAATTTTCAATTTTTATCGAGTCTGTCTTCCCAGACTGTCTATACGGCGTATCCAAACCCCATGGATACGGCATATTGACTATCTGGACGTTATCCAGTCTTTATTTTCAGCACAGTCTATACGACGTATTCGTTAAATGAATACATCGTATACATGTATCAATATGACGTATCCTGGGGTATGGATACGGCGTATCGACTTCCTGTACAGTTTTAGGTTATTATTTCGAGTCTAACCAAACGATTACATGGAGATAGAATTGCATCTGTTTTTTCTTGAGAATTTATACAGGACCTCATGAAAAAAATATCGACGAATATTTGTGGAGAATTTACAAATATGGAGATCTTGAAGTGTTGGGGTCTTGAAACTTCAAGGCGGCTGTTCAATACGAATTCTTGCTCAATAAACCTACATGGAGAATCTACCAAGCAAATATCAGGGGAGTTTCTCATTCTAATTCTTTTTAATTCCCGTATTTAATGTTTTATCTATACAACGAGGACGTTGTATAATTCAAGTGGGGGATGGAATTAGAATGTTTACTTGTCTTATTTTTCACAATAAAATGCTTAAATTATGCTAAAATTTAAAAAAATTTCAAGCATACTTTTGTGAAATTACTTGATACATAACCCGCACACAATAACCCTTGTTAGATATTGTGAGAATTTAGCCTTATCCGTTTCTAAATGTTTACTCAAATTCCACAAAATATGAGTGTGCCGGTGATGTAGTAGACTTTAAAACTTGGGTTGGTATATATATTCGAGACCACAATAATGAGTATTATGGATTTAATTGGAGTAGCTTGTTTAAATTGGTAAATTTTAGGATTTCACCCAAATCGCCTTTCCATGTTGTTTATTAACTAACTACACCGGTTAGTTAACCTCCAGTTTAAATCCTTTTCCACTCTCATCAGTAGAGTGAAGATCCACTAGAACAACCCGTAGAACCAATCCTTTAGGAATTACACCAATTATTTGTGTTGTTACACCCTTACACCTTAACCTACTCTATTAGATTAAGTTTAATTTACAATTGCTAGTTTATTAAAGTGTAAAGTTTGTATTTCCTGAGTCTTGTGTCATTTTCTATCTTTGGTGCCGTTGGAAATTTGCACATTGCAAACGGGAATGTATAATATAGTCAAAACTCATGTGATTTTACTACCATAACAATTAATGGTGAGTCCGAAGAACGAAGGAACTATCGAAGGACTTATCCGGAATTATTATGATCATGAAGAGGGTGAAACTACTCCGAGTTTCGTATATAGTTAAATTGAAAAAAAATGAGAAAAATGAGAAAAAATTGCAACAAAAAGAGAGAGAAAGAAAGTTTGAAGATAATCGTTTTGCAAAGCAAGAACCGAAGGAATTACACGAAGGATCGATTATTCGTTGATACAAATCGACGATGTAGAATATTATACAAAGTGGAAGATATCGCCACTTGCCTTGTAGAGTATGTAAAGTTTTAGGATGATTGGGAAGTTGACCGTTACGGGAAAGCCAACTTAGGTTGTTTTTTTGATCGATGATCAAGACGTTGTAAATAGTTGTGTCTTTATCATGGTAACGGTTGGGAAAAGTGTCTAGCAACTGGTATCTTAGTCTTAATCTATTTGTTTCTTGATTTTTATTTAACAACAATTTACTTCCCTCTCACCTAATGATTAGACGTTGGTTTTACACGAATGAAGACATAATCGAGCGTGCATGTCTATTTCGTCGTTATGACCATGTATGCATGTCTCAGCTGCCTCGTTGGTTTATGACTTTTGGTGAAAGTTAGAAGGTCCCTACCCTATATCATTCTTCATCCTAACCGTTGGTAAAACTCGAATGAGGATGTGATCGAACACACATGTCTATTCCGTCGTTTCGACCATGTATGTGTGCTTCAGCTGCCTTGTTGGAGTGGTACTTCTGGTGAAAGATTGAAGAACGATCAACCCTAAGCCTTATCATACAAACCCATATTTACCTTTATAAACTTGTTACTCCTTAGCTTTAGTAGTGGAGATGTGTATCTTTGCCAAGCTTATGATATAATACTCATCACGACTGAGGAATTGAGCGAATTAGTTACATGTTACCACATAGATTAGTTGAGTGATTTGAGTGTTTTCATCTTCCTATTTTGTGAGGTGTTTGGTTGTGTACTTGTAATTGATCAAATAAATGCTTTAACGGAAAATATCCTTAAGGATACATTTTCATAAACTTCTAAAGGCTACATGAGGACAAGTAGGATTCAAGTGGGGGGATATTTGATGACATCAAATAACGTCACTTTTATAGCATCATTTATCCCATGTATATTACCCATTTTGTATAATTATTGCAAAGAATTGTTACTTAATCATTTGTATTTGAGAATTGCAGTAATTATGGAGTACTTGGTGAAGATTAGCTAAAAGGCACGCATTTGAAGCATAAATGAAGAGTTCGAGAAAGTCTACTTATCTGACAGCAAATACGTCGTATTATTCTAGACCTATACGACGTATCCAAGACTTTGACAAATCAAAAGACCATTGCTTGACTTTGAAGAATACGCCGTATTCACATCAACGATATGCCGTATATAATACTTTGGTCAACGAAGAAGAGTCAGCTGGTTTTACCTTAATACGGCGTATCCATCAAGAAGATATGGCGTATACGTGCCTACACTTCATAAATAACCATGAAGGATTGAAGACCCAAATACGCCGTATCCAAGTGACATCAATACGCCGTATTCACAATATAGTAATAAAATATTCCGGAAGATATCAAACGTGGTCCTTACTCCAAGAAATCCCCAATACGCCATATCCTACATTGCTCGATACGGCGTATCGACCTGTTTCCAGACCCTATAAATAGACGACCCAAAACTCAGTTTTAGGTATGCAAGTGAATCCCAAAACCACCAAATCAACCAAGAGACGACTAAAGGAGCCTAGGAGGTCAGAAAAGAGCCTCAAGATCATAGGAAAACTCTTGTAATCTTCGCACCACCGAATATGCGTTTGATTAAGGTTTCTTTATTTTAATCGTTCATATATCAAACCGTGTAAATTTTTACAATGGCTATCGGTTGATACCTATAGGTATCAGCCATGTTTATGAAGATCTAATGTTTGGTTTGTTTATCTTAATTGCTTAATTTATCATTGATTGTTGGTTATGTTTATCAATTTATATTCGTTTACGTGCTTAAGTATGCGACCTATCATTCAACTAGGTCTAGTCATACATATTTAATGCGCTGCAACTTCG
>BQNB010181369.1:0-12597 GCA_026074375.1 Tanacetum coccineum
TGCTCAAAAGCTAAAAATTAACATAAAAGAATTAAGAGTATTTACGTTATAAATAAGGTTAAGAAGTGATGTAAAAAGGTTTTTAAAGATGGTATAGACATAGTAGTCCATCAATTTATTGTTAAATCGACTTGGGCATTTAGACTAATCGAGTGTAACACGTGTTGTATTTGTGTTTAGTTGATTTGCAAGGATTTTTGAAGTAGTTGTGCATCAGGTGAGTTTCATAGTCCCTCTTTTTACATTGTTTTTAAATTGGGATGGAAATGATGCAAATGGTTTTAAAATGTTTTAATTGAGTGTGATTTTGTGTTTTAATTAAGTGTGGACATTGTATGACTATTGTATGACCTTGTGTTACATGTTGGTTGTGAATTTCTTACATGTACTGTGTTTGGCATTTCAAGGATTATGATTTACTTGCATATACTATGTTTGGCATGTCAAGGATTGTGATTTACTTGCATGTACTGTGTTTGGCATGTTAAATGTTGTTGATTTGGATCGGATGAGTACGTATACTCAGTGTTTGATTAGATCGGAGGGGTACGCCTACCTAGTATATGATTTTGTTGATTTTATATGATGATTGGATTGCATATTAGCATAAGTTCATGATAGTTCATATTTGTCCTACATTGCTTTTATTAATCACAGTAATTGATTGAAAGTTTGAATTGTGTGTCTAAACCTATGACTCTCACCAACATATTTGTTGACGTTTTAAGCATCATTTTTATGTGAGCATAGTGAGGCTAAGGAGGTTAATTTGCGTAACTAGAAAGACTTTAGGAAGTTTGCATTATGAAGCCTTCTTTTCTAGAGACTTCATTTTATGTTTTCCATGCTTTGGTTATTTGAATGATCGTATTGTTACATTTGATTTTATTTTATGTCTATGTATTGTGTGTGCGAATACCCTTAATACAAGACTCCCGCTTGTGTTAGGTGTCATCATAACACTTTGGATTATTCTTAGTTGCATTCTAGTTATTCTCTATTGTTGACATCAATGTGTTGTGATGATGCCTATCATGTTACGTCTCGTGGTTCCGCCTTGGCAGGGTGTGACAGATTGGTATTAGAGCCATTGGTTATAGAGAAGTAGGTGGTTTGACCTAGACTATAACCTAAGATTTCTTCACATAGCTGCATAATATGATCTATGTGTTTAGTTATCTAGGCATTTTGTTTTCTTGCTTCTCTTTGAGTTTTACTTTGACCTATGGGCTTCTTGATGTCAAAAGATCCAGAAGAGGAGCCAATTGAGAATGAGCCTCTTATAGAACCGATGGAGGAAGGGTAGTTAGAAGAGTCGGGGGAAATGGCCGACTTAGACAGCCTATCAGATGCTCGTAGTAGGCATGGACCCGCGGAGTCGGGTGACTCTTGCGAAAGCAAAGTCAAACCCAAGCGAGGCCCAACATAAGTTAAAACCGTCTTTTACCTCGACACATTGCTATTATCAATGATTTCATTCAGATATTTCGTATTTTAGGGTATTATGAGGCTTTCATTTTCTTTCTGTCTTTTGGATATATCTTTATATAAGTAAATATTGCTTTGATTGAACGTCATGTTTGTGTTATATTAGGGTCGTGTAATTGCTATGTGGTATATGTGTATATTTGTGTGTAGTCATTGAGATGTGTGGTCTTGGAAGTAAGTACATGTGTGAAAGGATGCACTTATAATTATGGGTGGCCAACATAATTATAAAGGCATCACACACGTGGACTTGTGACCATGATTGCATCGACCGGTGTTTGTTTGTAAGGTGCTAGTGTAAGATGTTGTGATATGTGCTTTCATAATAATGATAGATGTATAGTTAGAGAATTCTTCTCTTATCTAATGAGCGAATTTGTTAGGCTTAGTTGCGTAGTCAACAAGTTTCCTCGCTACCTGACTATTATGAATATCTTGGATATCTATTATTACTATTATGATTATTAAGTTGTCCAGTTGCTCGATTATTCGTTCGGAGATCTTACTCTTATTTAGTATTCCTTGTTCGTACTATGTCGGTACGGATGATCTATCTTTCCCTTTTAGCGTCTTGATATATATTGGTGGCTCGGATCTGCTTATTTGGATATTGGTACATTTCATTGGTTCTTTCCTTGGATTGATTACTCGTATGAATAACGGATTTTTCTTTCAAGCTCTATTTGTTCGTAACAAGTTAGTACATATATTTACTCCCTTTTTTATATACCCTTTGGTTTTCGTATCATGGTGTTATATGCTAGTATCGATGCTCTCTATTCCTCTTGATTATTAGTATGGATGCGTCCCTACGTTCTTTGTGGGGTACATAATGTCCTCGCATGAATTTCACTTGTACGTGTTCGTTTGACTGTTATCCTGATTATATGGTTCTTTGTACTTTCTTTCACCTTTAAACAATAGATTTGCGTTGGAGTCCTTGCGATATTTTGCAATCCCTTTTGATGTTACGATGTCCTTTGTTTGAGCTACATATTTTTATAATGATAATGAAGTATGAAAATCATTTTGAAGACGTTTGGGAGAACTGTTTTGATTGAATTTATTACGATACCGCTTTTATGTAAATGTCTCTTCATTTTAGGGAAAACTGTGTTAAATGATTTTTATGAAATGATGTGACACCGGTTGACTGTCAATACTATGTTTTAAATGATCTTTATAAGACGGGAGATTTTTTTTATGAAAAGTAGGTTTAAAATTATTCATAATGGTAAGATGCGATACATCGTTAAATTTTTTTTATGACAACCATGTTTAAGATAAATTTTATAAAGATTATATTTAAGATGATTGTTATATTTAAAATGATTTTTTTTATATTTAAATAATTTTCCTTGTTGTTTTAAAATGATTGTTAAAAAAAATGTTTAGTTGGTTCTTTCAGGTAAAGTCGATTATTGGTATAAGAATTTTATCTCTTTAAATTATCAATTTTGATGCATATCGTTATTAGATATGTGCTTTTTTCTTTTTCTTTTGTGGTGTGCTTGTTTTTTCTTTTGTCATTGTGTGTCTTGTTGGTTCTTTCCTTTGCGTTTCCTATAGGTATAGATTTGCTATCCTTTCTTGTAAGGATTCTTATGGCACTTGATCCACATCTATGTGCATATGTTAAATCCCTTATATGTTCTAGCCTTTGATTCGATACTCATTTGCTACCCTATTTGATAGTTCGTAACCATTTGAATTTGTTCGTTATATGATTTATTCGGCCAAGTCACTCTCCATGGGGAGCACCTGTATTGCTCGTTAAGAAGGACAATCCATTTTGTATGTGCATAGACTACCGAGAGTTCAACAAGCTAGCCGACAAGAACCGTTATCCTATTCCCAGGATCTACGACTTGTTCGATCGATTGCAAGGATCACGTTACTTCTCTAAGATAGATCTTTGACCTAGTTATCATCAGCTAAGAGTGCACAAAGAAGATATCCCAAAGACTACATTTAGGACGTGATATGGACACTTTGAGATTTCGGTTATGCCTTTCGGGATAACCAATGCAACGACGTTTTCATGGACTTAATGAACCGGGTGTGCAAGTCGTATCTAGCTAAGTTGTCATTGTGTTCATTAATGACATTACGATCTACTTGAAGTCTAAGGAGAAGCACAAAGTTTATTTGAAGTTAGAATTGGAGTTGCAGAAGGAGAAGTTGTTGGTCAAGTTTTCTAAGTGTGAATTTTAGCTACAAGGAGTACATTTCCTCGGGCATGTTGTTAATAGCAACGGTATTCATGTGGACCCAAGCAAGATTGGAGCAACAAAGAATTGGAAAAGATCTTAAGACACCGTCGGAGATACTGTCATTTATGAGATTGGCATGTTACCATCGATATTTTTCTTTTGCGATTTTTTCCAAAATAACTAAACCCTTTACTTCACTGAGGCAGAAGAATCAAAAGTACTAGTGGAGCATGGAACAAGAGGAAGCTTTTCATACTTTGAAAGAAAATTTGTGTAACGCACAAAAATTATCATTGCCTAATGGAACCGAAAATTTGTAGTTACTGTGATGCGTCGAAATCAAGGATTGAGATGTGTGTTCCTACAAAGAGAGAAGGTGATTATGTATGCCTCGCGGCAATTGAAGATTAACGAGAGGAACTATACCACGCATGGTTTAGAGTTGGGTACAGCGGTCCTTACTCTTAAGATTTGGAAACATGTATTGGAGACCAGGTATGAAGAAGGATATAACTACCTATGTTAGTAAGTGTTTTGACTTGCTCGAAGGCGAAGGCTGAATATTAAGAGACCATCAGGTTTGCTTCCTCAACCAGAGATATTTGAGTGGAAATAATACAAAAACAACCATGGATTTTATCACTAAGTTGCCGAGGTCAAGTGGTAGATATGATACAATTTGGGTGATAGTCGATAGACTGACTAAGTCAACCTATTTTCTGGTTGTACGTAAATATTATAAGACGGGGAGGTTAGCAAGGCTATATATTGATGAGATAGTAGCCTTAATTTATCGTTGATTGCTTGTTTATGTTTATCAGTTTATACTTGTTTACGTACTTTTGTATGCGACCTATCATTCAACTGGATCTAGTGATACGGACCAAGTAATCTAGATGCCAAGTTGGCTATCCATATAGTGATTTATACATATAGACCAATAGGATCACGAAAAATAACATATCTTTGCCCTTAGATTGTGAGCTTACTTGGGCTGGCAGGTGACCTTAGGATCAACGAGTGCGTTCTCAATTAATTGGTAAAGACTTGGTTAGTGGACTACTAGTGTATGAATTGCCTTTAAGCAGTAAGTGGGTAAAGTCTCTATGAGCTAGGGTTTAACAAGATCACCATTGCTTTAATCCCTAAGATATATTATAATAAGCAAATAAGGATGCTTTATGCGGATACGTTTAATTATGACAGGATTCTTTGTATCTAGGTCTTAGGAAGAAGTAACGCCTAAGTCTTAAGAATGATATGCCGCCTCGAGATAGGTAATCATTGCACTAAATAAACAAACCAACGTTCTGATTGGATTAGTAATGGTTAATACAGTTTTCTTATATTTGGCTAGACCGCTCTTTTATCTTCTAATAATTTGCTTGTGTGTGTTTTAGTGTCTTAAGTTGATTTTAATCACCACAAAACCTGTGCCAGTCTCTCAGGCTGAAAACCTCCCTTATCCGTTAGATTTAGGATTAATATAGGTTTAGCATAGGTTTAACATAGAATAGGATTAACTTAGTTTAGATAACCGAAATATTAAAAAACTAAAAGATTGTTTCTTGTTCTTAGTGATCGACACCCTACTTACCACGAAACTCCTATCTGACAGGGTACACTGCCCGTTAAAGTGTTATTTTTGGTAAAGTCGGCAAAATATAAATTTAAAACTTGAAATCATAAATTACAACCACACAACGACACATCAACAAGCTAAATGCTTTGCATCATAAGTAAAGCATACCCCGTAACGGGAAAGGATGCATTTACTCAAAGTGGCCTTTAACTTGGTTTGACCAATACTGGAGTAATGCCCGTCATATGATTAAGATAACCATAAATGTGGATTAAGGTCAAATGATTACTTTTGCTTGTTGGTATGTTAAACGTATGATCATACTAGGTTTAAAAAAAAGTTTTAGCCTTGGCTGGAGGCGTTTGATAAAAGATTTGAGTTGACTTTTTATAGAAAAACGAGAGGATTCATTTTTGCTCATCTCTAAGTCTAAACCTCATTTGGAGTGTTCCCAAATGCTCAAATATCATATACATACCTTTATTGAAGTTTCCAAATGTGTCGGGTAAGAGGAAAGCCAACAAGTGATAAATCCGCAAAACGGATTTCGCATGTGACGCGCTGGCCACGTGCTGACGCGTGCCCCGCGTGCCAGAAGGTGAAATCCGGTTTTGCGGATTTAGGCCACCATTTGTGATTTTATGTTTTGCGAATGTTTATTTGTCATCATTAAAATAAAAAGGAGATCCTAGTCAATGTTGCACCAACAATCTCCCCCTTTTTGATGATGACAAATAAAATTTCGAAAAGCAAATAAAATTACAAACGTAGCGAAGATAAGACCACTGTTGATGAAGTTAAAGTCTTGATCTTGGCCTTGTAATTTGGTGAAGCTTGAACATTGTCTTCACCTTATGAGTCTTATATAGCTTGTATACTCCCACATATGTTATTGCTCTTTGCTTCCGTATTGATTGCTTTTCTCTCGATCATTAAGCTTATCTTAGCTTTGCTTTCCTTCTCCCCCTTTTATCAAATCAAAAAGGCGGGATCTTGGTCTTTTCTTAGAAGGTTGATATATTTGTAGAAGAAAAGGGTAGAAACCATTGTTCATGCTCCCCGCTAGATCGTTGCTCCCCCTTGTTCCAAGGCGGGGATCCATGGGTCAAGAGCATTACCCTTAAAAGTGTTCTTGGCTACAACTAGCAATAAGCAAACACAAAACAACACAAGAAACAAACATATACACATGTGCAAGTCCAATATGGGTTAGCTTACCATTTGGAATCCTTGAAACATGGATGAGTACAAATATGGATTATTGTGACTTTGTACATTGTTGCATATTTTCATATACATATTTTAACATTTATATGTATGAATATTCATGACTCCAATTACTTTTGTTGAGCATGCTTAGACAATTTTGTCACAATTTCATCACATTTTATTGTGGCAAAGCAATAGTAAGCAAAATACATTCAAACCTTTTATTCCACATAAAGCATACAACATACAATATATATATTACACATTTCCTAGAAACAAGCTACACATATTTGGGGGTATCCTACTCTTATCATCTATTTATTTAAAGGAGCCTTTCAACCCATTCATTTCTTGCAACGTTGGGCTGCTGCCTTTGCCAATGGCTCAACCATTGAGCACAACAACTTGAAGTTGTTTTTAAGTGATGACATAAAATAACGTCACTTTTATAGCATCATGTATCCCATATAAATAACCCATTTTGTATAACTATTGCAAGAATTGATACCTAATCGTTTATATTTTAGATTTGCAGTAATTATGGAGTACTTGGTGAAGATTGGCTAAAAGGCACCCATTCTAGAGCTTAAACAACGACATTTGAAGATTACCGACTCTGACATCCTATACGCCGTATCCATCAAGGAAGATACGGCGTATCTGTGCCTGCACTTCACAAGAAACCACAAAGATACAAAGTCCAATACGCCATATCCATGGTACATCCATACGCCGTATTCAATATAAAGTAATAAAATATTCTAGAAGATATCGAACGTGGTCCCTACTCCAAGAAACCCCCGATACGCCTTATCCACCTAAATCGATACGCAGTATCGACCAAATTCCAGACAATATAAATAGAAAACCTAAAAACGGGTTTTCAGTATGCTTGATCATATTTTCGATACCTTAACCACAAAAGTCGATTTTTAGAAGACAATAAGAGCAGAAGAGGTCAAGCAAAGCTACTAATTCCATAGAAAACACCTTGTAATCTCCTATACTCTTGTAATCGTTTGATTTTTGGTATCATTCGTTTAACTCGGTTAGTTTACCTTGGTTGAATTATTACTTTTATATTGATTACAATGATTAAGGGCTAATACCCTTGGGTATTAGCCATGATTATGAAGATTCAAATGTTTGGTTTGTTTATATCGAATGCTTAATTTATCATTGATTGGTTGTTTATGTTTATTAATTTATACTTGTTTACATGATTTTGGATGCGACCTATCATTCAACTGGATCTAGTGATACCGACCAAGTTAGCTAGATGCCAGGATAGCTCTCCATATAATGATTTATATATCTAGATCAATAGGATCATAATTAATGCCCTATCTTTACCTTTGGGATATGTGAACAAGTTGGACTAGCAGGTGACCTAGGAACAACAAATAATGTACTAATTCCTTTGGTAAAGACTTGGACAGTGGACTACTAGAATATAAATTACCATTAAGCAGTAAGTGGGTAAAGTCTCTATGAGATAGGGTTTAATAAGATCACCATTATTATTCTCCTAAGATAGATTATAATTAGCAAATAGGATGCTTTATGTAGATGCATTTAATTGTGACAGAATTCTACGTGTCTAGGTTTTAGGAAGAAGTCCCGCCTAATTCTTGGAATGATATGCCGCCTCGAGATAAGCACTCATTGCACTAAATAAACAAACTAATGTTTTAATTGGATTAATCATGGTTAATACAGTTTTCTTATATTTGGCTAGACCGCTCTTCTATCTTTTGTTTGTCTGCTTGCTTATGTTATAGTATTATAAATTGATCTAAGTTGCCACAAAACCTGTGCCAGTCTCTCAGACTGAAAACCCCCTTTATCCGTTAGAATTAAGACTAACATAGGTTTAACATAGGTTTAACATAGAATAGAACTAACATAGTTTAAATTAACCTAGTTTAGTTAACTAAAATATTGACAGAATTAAGATTTCGTTCTCGCTCTTAATGATCGACACCCTACTTACCACGAAACTACATTTGATTGGGTACACTGGCCGTTAAAGTGTTGTTTTAGGTAAAGTCGGCAAAATATAAATTTAAAACTTGAATACTCTAAAATAAACCCGACACGACAACATAATCATTAAGGGGGTAATGAATCTCCCTCATTTCCTCATGAAATTCCTTAAGGTCATTTTGGACCTTAATTCCTTTCTTGCAACATTGGCAAGTAGCGGTATGAGGATGCTCATTTTCATCGAGCTTGTGACGGAGAAGATACCCCATTTTGTACCAAATCGATCCATCCGATAGGCACTTCCTCACATAGTTTCCTAGGATTACATTATTGGCACTCGTTGGATTGACCCATTCATCATTTGGTTCTTTCTCTTTCATAATCTTCTTTCCTTTGTAATTTCCAATGGATGATTCACTCATTTTTGTTTATCTTCTTGTGTATTGCCGATTTTTAGAGAGTGGAGCAAGTGTGTTTTGTGTTTGTGTGACAACCGCGATTTAGCCAGGTTAGTTTAACCGTTAGTGTTAACCTAGCTAGCTTTATGTGTTTTAAGTTATGTGCTTAAGTCGATTTTGGTGTTTTATGTGATATGATATGTGTGTCAATATATGTGCGTGTGGGTATAGAAATGGATGATTTAGTTATTCTATTTCGAATTTGATAATGAGTTTGAGCATTAGTGCGGTTGAGCTTCTGAGCGTTTGAGGAATTGGTGTTATCGAATGTAAATCGTTGGTTCGGGTATAGATTATTTAGTGTGTTAAGATTTTATAGTTTGATTAAGAAGTAATAAATAAATCGAGTTAGTAAATTTTATAGTAGTATAGATGTCTTAATTTTAAGTAGTGTAAGTGTTTAATTTAAATTATGTATTTATTTAAAGGTTTGGAGTAATTATGTAATAAATAGTTTTGTTTAAAAAAAATATGAATATATATATATATATACCAAAATTTTTAGATAAATATAAAAAAATTATTTAATTTTTTAAGGGTGTTTGTGTGTATCGGTTCAAGGAAAAGAAAAAGGGGGGAGAGCCCAAGTCCAAGTCTAACACAAAATCAATATTTTATAAAAAATAAAATTGTATCCTTATTTTTTTTAATTCAGTCGACCCATTCTAAAACCCTAGCCACCATTGTCAATTTTTTTAGCTCTCAAGAATCAAGGTTTGATCTCTTTGTTAATCTTAAATCGGTTTAGTTTTTACACTCTTAATCACCCATATGTTTTAATCATTGTTTTAATTATGTAACAATTGAATTGATAGATTAGGTTATTGTAAATAATCTGTAATTAAGATGTTTTGATCATCAAAAATCGTTTTAGGGATAATAATTAGAGTTTGGGTAAGTTAATTAGGGTTAATTATGCTAAATTTGGAATAGAAATCTGGGCAGAATTTTAGGTCATCTTGCGAGAGCCATATCTTGGTCATACGTATAGCTTTTATTGATTTTCTTAAGCCTAAAATTAACTACAGAGAGTCTACTTTCCAACCCAAGTGGTTTCATGAATTAAAAGTGAGTATAAATCAGTCAAATCGTTTTTACAAGGTTCGTTGTCAAAACTATATTTTCAAGACAAAATTTGGGTTGTGTTTGTGAGGTCAAAAACCCTATCAAATATTTTTTTTAACGGATGAAATTCACACAGTAGTATGTTCATGATGTCTAGGAACCCCCTGAATTTTTGTAGATTTTTTCTAAGTGTTTAAATAGGTCTGATCAAGTCAAACTTTTAAGAGGTCTGATCAGGTCATTTTATGGGAACACTGTGAAGTTAAATTTTTATAAAACAGTTATACTCATTATTATTTTTTCAAAAAAATCACAGTGGTTCATAACCCATTAGGAATGTTGGGAATGCAATAGGAAATACCAATTTGGTGATTTAGTATTTTATTTGTGGTCATGAAGTGACTACAAAATTCTGCTCAAAAGCTAAAAATCGGAATAAAAGGATTACGAGTATTTAGGTTATAAATAAGGTTAAGAAGTGTTGTAAAAAGGTTTTTAAAGATGGTATAGACATAGTAGTCCATCAATTGTTTGTTACATTGACTTAGGCATTTAGCCTAATCGAGTGTAACACGTGTTTTATTTGTGTTTAGTTGATTTGCAAGGATTTGTGAAGTAGTTGTGCATCAGGTGAGTTTCATAGTCTCTCTTTTTTACATTGTTTTTAAATTGGGATGGAAATGATGCAAATGGTTTTGAAATATTTTAATTGCGATTATGTGTTTTAATTGAGTGTGGACATTGTATGACTATTATATGACCTTGTGTTACATGTTGGTTGTGAATTACTTGCATGTACTGTGTTTGGTATGTCAAGGATTGTGATTTACTTGCATGTACTGTGTTTGGCATGTCAAGTGTTGTTGATTTGGATCAGATGAGTATGCTACTCAGTGTTTGATTGGATCGAAGGGATACGCCTACCCAGTATATGATTTTGTTGATTTGATATGATGATTGGATTGCATAATAGCATAAGTTCATGATAGTTAATATTTGTCCTACCTTGCTTTTATTAATCACAGTAATTGATTGAAAGTTGAATCGTGTGTCTAAACCTATGACTCTCACCATCATATTTGTTGACGTTTTAAGCATCATTTTCAAGTGAGCATAGTGAGGCTAAGGAGGGTAATTTGCGTGGCTAGAAAGACATTAGGAAGTTTGCATTACGGAGCCTTCTTTTCTAGAGACTTCATTTTAAGTTTTCCATGCTTTGGTTATTTGAATGATCGTATTGTTACATTTGGATTTATTTTATGACTATGTATTGTGTGTGTGAATACTCTCAATACAAGACTCCCTCTTGTGTTAGGTGTTGTCATAACACTTTTGGATTATATTTAGTTACATTCTAGTTATTCTCTATTGTTGACATCAATGTGTTGTGATGATGCCTATTATGTTACGTCTCGCGTTTCCGCCTTGGCAGGGTGTAACACATACCATACGGCGTATTGATTGTCTGGACGTTGTCAGTCATTTATTTTTATGCACTATTAAAACATTATTGTCAGTTCTGGCAATACGACGTATTCATGCACATGATACGGCGTATTCGTGGTTTTAAAGATTTCTTACTATATATATATATATTATAAATATATTATAGGATAATATCAATAAAATCAATGAATAAACCGGGTAGTATATGATATTTCCGGGTCGTTTTCCCGACGAGGAATGCAAATTTGAAAGTTGAAAGTCGGTTTGATATTTGATGCTTGAATGGAAATTTTTTTTGATTTGCTTTCTAAATCTACAGGAAAAATAATGCAATCTACACTAAAAACAATTAAGGCAACACAAATTTAAACTAAAAACGCAAACGGGAATCCTAAAAACGTGACTTAAAACCCTAATTTATCAAAATTAAATCCTAAAATGATCTTTTTAACTTTTATAAGTCCTAATTGACTTAAATATAAGAAAAATTAAAGAAAATCCTAAAACGAGAGCTTTTAAAGTTAAAGAACGAAGAAAACGAAAACGGGATTCAAATCTCGTTCTTTAAAAAATGAAATTCTAAAAATTTAACCCTACGAATGCAAATCTAATTTTCCTAAGTCCTAAATGCTAAAAGAAAATTTTCTAAAAAAGAATTATATTTTTTTGACTTTTTTATAATTTTTTATGAATTAAAAACGAATTTAATCTAAATTAAATATTAAAAATACTAAACAAATTATGAAAAATCTAAAAAAATTTCAAAAAATAGTTTAAACAGTGCTGGATCTAAGAAAAATAAAAGGGGTAACACAGCTTAACAAAATAAGCTGTTAAAAAGCTTAAACATCTTATAAGCTAAAAAGGCTAAAAAGGTTATAAAAGAATAAAGAGTGCAAACTTAAACGGAAAAGACCCAAGGGCAGAGTGGTGAGTGTGTGTTGTGTTAAAGCGTTTGGTTGAGGGAGGTTGAGGTCCCAAATTTGAGCCTTGGCTCACATAGGGCTTCCCTCCTTCCCAAGCATTTTTTTCCATTTTTTTTATAAGTTTTTTGTTAAGCTAGAAATAAACAATTTTTGTAAAGACCACTTTTTTAGAAACCAATAATAAGCACAGAATAAGCTAAATAAGTTGACAGGAAGCTTATATG
>BQNB010181372.1:0-12596 GCA_026074375.1 Tanacetum coccineum
GCAACTGTCAAATTGTTTCTGATCATTTCATTCATCAACTTGTAGAATCTTGTGTAGTAAGACTCAATTGTTTCTCCATCGTGAGAGGTAAATTGACCAAACTCCCAAAATAAGTTTGTCTTGACATCTTCGATATTGAGTGATTCACTTTGTTGTAGCCTTTCGATGGCTTCCTACATTTCTTGAGCTGTCTGACATGCATGAACAGTTGAGTATATTTCATCTCCAATTACAGTCAATATCAAATGAATCGCTTCTTTTTCTGATTTAAAATGAGCTCTGTTTTCAGGAGTCATATTCATAGCTGTCTCGACTGTTGTTTGTTCAGGAACTGCTAGAGAATCCTCTGTTGCAGGAACAGCTGGTGTTGTGACAATCGTTGGAGTGTAAGGACCTTTGAGAATGCACTTCCGTAAGGCATCACCATTTGGTCTTGTATCAATGTATCGTAAGAACCGTGATCGCCATTGTGCATATCGTCTTGTTGCAAGCATTGGTGGACGTTCCCTAGATCTAGCTGCCATTATGTTGTTATGCATTTGACTGTCGGTTGTGGAAGTTGTGATTGGAGTTGTCATGAGGAATGATTGTTAATTTATGAAGTGAAGATGATTTGTAGGATCTTAAGTTGTGTTGTGGTTTTGTCTTGATATTCCAGGTTTGATAAAACAAGTCCGATACCAAATTTTGTAACAAATTCGGTAACAAAATCGGTAGAGAAAAGTCGGTAATAAACACGGTAACAAACTCGGTAAATCAAATACGGTAACAAACTCGGTAAGCCAAATCCGGTAACAAATTCGGTAAACCAAATCCGGTAACAAGTTTTGGTAAATCAAATCCGGTAACAAACTCGGTAAGCCAAATCCGGTAACAATCGTTGTATGATATCGGATAGATCAAACTCGAAAGGTTTCTCGGTAGTATTTGTCGGACAAATTTCTCGAACAAGTCTTCGAAGCAAATTCGGTAAGTTACAAATCGAAATTATCTAACAAATTTGCCTATTACAAAATTCGATAATACCTCTCCTAACACAAAACTCGATAGAACCGAGAGTTTGTATATCTATCACAAATTTTATGCTAATTACCGAGAATGAAATATCTATTACAAATTTTATGCTAATTACCGAGAATGAAATAAAATCCTAGAACACACGTTTCGATAAAACCGAAAAAAATGTGTGCACTATTACAATATTCGGAATAATCACAAATTCGGTGATCCTTTTTTCCGGTAGAATTTGTTTTTCAAACTCGGTACAGATTTTTAGCAATAAAAACGAACCGAATTTCTTAAAAAAACAATAAAAATGAAAGATTAAAACCTCTTAAACTTTAAACAAGATTGAACCTTGAGTAGTTAGGAAGATCAAAATCACATTTTTGATAGAAAAAAAATCGAACAAAAAAATGTAAATAAAACACACGAACACAACTCGGTATCCCCTATGCTCTTGATACCAAATGTTGGTTCCAAATTATATCATTTCACTTCCATACAAATAGGTATGAATCAATGATAAGAAACCATAAGAAAAGAGATAAAAGAATAGAAGCATTTTAGAGAGAGAAACTAGAAAGAGAAAGTAGAGAGGAAAAATGATGGTTGATTACCTTGCACAAAGATTACAAATGAGACCAACTAACCAACACCCTCTCCAAGAGTGGAGAGGGGTATTTATAGTTTCTTACTACCCTAGGGTGACGCCTAGGTGTAGGGTTGTTGAGCCGGCTCGGGTTTTGGGCTTTAGCCCGCAACGTATACAATATTAGATTAAATCACGAGCCCGACTCCTTTTCTAGCCAATTACAGACTAATAAATAAAGACCGAGTTTCCTTGTTTGACTTAATATTTTGAGGCTAACACTTGTAACACCCCAAAACATGTAACAACCAATTAAATGGTAAAGTTGTAACGGCTCATATGATTCTATGCTAGCATGCAACAAAATCTAATCAACACATTCACACCAATGGGTAGCTCTTACACCTTCGATCCCATGGTACCCATAACCAACACTGAGTAGCTATTATCTGATCCAAAATCGATCCATAATATCATGAGTAGGCATACTCATCCAATCCCAATCAATATCACAAATCACACTGAGTAGGAGTACTCATCCGATCTCATTCAATGTCAACATGTAACACATAGTCATATAATAGTCATGTAATGCCCATAAGCAATTAAAACACATAATCATGGCAATGAAACATTTCAAAACATTTGCATCATTTCCATCCCAAGATAATATATGGGCGAATAATGGCGGCTATGATAACTCACTGAGCATAATACTTCACTAATTCCTCGAAATCAACTAAACATAAATAAAACACGTGTTACACGCGATTAGGCTAAATGCCCAAGATGATGTAACAATCAATTGATGGACTACTATGTCTATATTATGATTATAAACCCCTTTACCACACTTCCCATACCTTACTTATATCCTAATACCCTCAATCTATTTATTTGAGTTTTCCAGCTTTCCGGCAGAATTTTATAGCTACTTCATGATTACAAATAAAATACTAAATCATCAAATTGACTTTCCCTACTGCATTTCCTACCTTCCTAATGGGTTATGAACTACTGTGATTTTTTAGAAAAAATAATATTGAGTCTAACTATTTTATAAAAATTCAACATCACAAAGTGTCCAGAATTTGACCTGATTCGACTATCAAAAGGTTTAGCTTGATCAGACCCATTTAAACACTTAGGAAAATTCTACAAAAATTCTAAAAAATCATAAACATCATGAAATCGCTACTGTAGCAATCCCATTAATTAAAAAGACGTTTTGATATGGTTTTTGACCTCACAAACACAACCCAAAATATGCCAAAAACTCAGGATTGAAATCGAATATTGTAAATTGTTTTGGCTGGACTTCACTTCACTTTTAATTTCATGAAACAAATGGGGATGAAAAATAGACTCCCTGTAGATCTTTTAGGCTCAAGGAAAATCAATAAAAGCCTTAATTTCCCTAACCCTAATAAAAACTCGTATGACCGAGTTATGAGTTTTACAAGATGACCTAAAAATCTGCCTAGTTTTAATTCCAAATTTAACAACTAAACCTAACCAAATGCATCCAAATACTATTAATTACATCCTAATTGATTATTAATGATCATCTTAATCCATGTTATTGATTTTAATTAAACCCAAATTCCACCAATTATTAGTTACTAGAATATAGAAGAATCAAACAAGAATGAGATTGAAGATAATACCTAAAACCTTTAACCGATTACACTTAAATCAACACACTTGATTCTTGATAAAAAAATATTTTGTATTTATAAGCTAACCCTAATCCCTAATCCTTATCTAATACTAATTTGTTTCATACTTAAACTCTTTTTTTTTCTTTTTCCTTTTTTTCTCTTCTACAACCGTATATTTTATATATATAATATATATATATTATATATTATATATATAATATATATATATTTTAATATATATATATTATTAATTGTATATTTACTCTTATTTTTTTGTTGTATAAATAAACCCTTTTTAATTTAGTAAAACTATTAAATAAAACTAGTTTTATAACTTAAAATTTTATAATTTTATTTTTAAATTACTTTCCTAAATTTGAAAGACTGTGCATTAATTAACTTAATTTACTAGACTTTATTATTCTAGGAATACAATATTTTCTCTTTACGCTCATACTTCAATCTTTACGAATACACGATAATGTATACAAATTCTTGCTATCTTTCCATAGTCACTAATTGTGATCGAAATGAAATAGCTTACTAAAACCAACAACTCAATCAATAATAAGATGACATGCATACAAGGATTGATATCAAATATACTTCATTATAAGGTCACATAAGCACTCAATTATAACAACTTATTGTAACACCCCCAAATAGGGTCGCAGCGGAATAAGGGTCCGGGGCGTGTTACTTCATAGATCAATAACACAAGATATATATAGAACGATCTCCAAAAACAGTGTTTTAAAACTGATACATGGATTTACAATTATTTGATGCATATAGCCGAGCTTGAAACTTGTTCCTTATTATTATTACAAAGCTACTGGTCATGACACAATTAGTTTCCTAAAACTATACAACTTATATCTTTAGCATGACTTCCAAAACAAAATCACCAATGTATCCTGGCACCTTATGCTTACTGATCTCCCTGAAAAACATTGCTTTAAAACGCATAACATTACTGTGTTGGTGAATTCATAGGTTTGATAAATCATAATATGGCACTTGACCGCAAGACTTTTCCTGTCATCATGCGACACATGCAGACATCCACAAACGTATTACATTTTCATAAGCTCTGTCACTTGAAGCTCGACGATCTTTCTTGCAATAATAATATATATTGCAATTTCTGCCCGATTAGATGTTCAACCCGAAAACATCCCTAAATTCGACATGTTATACGTTCGTTCCTCTCGGTGTAGATAGTCACACGAATCGGGGGGTCGTTTCCCCAAATTGATTATTCTAAAATTCGCGCTCACATCAATGTATTAACAACTACCATCTATGCAATTAGACAGTTCATGATAAGGGGCTCTAATTGGGTTATGTGCTTAGGCAAACATGTAATCTAATTAACTAGCACGGTAAATGCATTTGTAAACAAGCATGTTCTCACCCCAAAACTTATAAAACAAATCATGTAAAACGTGGGGCTATGAACTCACCTTGAGTGAGCAAATGCCAAGTGTATCACAAATAATGCGTCACGCAAATCGTCGAATGCAACCTATTTAATTTAAGGTCGTATAAGTACTAATCACATTGAGTAATCTCTACCATGCATAAGTCTATTTAGCTAATCACCATCTAATTGTTTGAGTGAAAACATATTTATAATTGTAAAACATTTATAAATATCTGAATAATGTAATTATAGTTATTCCTGGTAGGGTATTAGTTACTCCTGGTAGTGTTGTAGTTACTCCTGGTAGTTATAGTTATTACTACTGGTAGTATATTAGTTACTCCTGGTAGTTATAGTTACTCCTGGTAGTTATAGTTTATTTTCTAAGTCTGACCCGACTATAATGACCCACTAAATCACATTTTCATGACTCGGGTTCTAAAGAGAATTTATGCGAAACGATATTTTGAACAACTTTCCAGTTCTGTCCGAGACCCGAAACTCGACCGAAATGGGCGAAAAAGCACTCGCATCAGATCTGATGCAGTGTATTAATTACCAAAAAGCCAGATTTTGCCCCCGCCTTACGACCCGTTATCACTCGCTTTTAGACTTAAAGAACCTCGCGGGGAAGTAAAACGACCTTCCGAACGACTTTCATGTTTCGGCCGAAGGCCGAAACGGACTCGAAAGTGCCGCAAATACCATCTTAAAAATCCTGACAGAAACCACTAACTTAACAAATGCTGGATTTTTATACCTCGAATATATACCTCGTTTTCGCTCTAACTTTTTCGTTATAAATCCGTTTGACAAGTTTCTTACCTTTTCGGAATCGTCGTGAATCATACTACTTTATAAAAACATAAAATAATGTGTTATATATACGAATTTTGGACAGAATCTTTGAGTGACCTTGTTGAATCCATTTTTAACCTTGCTTTTATACCTTACTACTTTTGTAGTTAATCATTTTTACACCAACTTAATATGGTACAAAACTTTCTCATCCCTTTTAACATCATATTAGCAATATCTCAACATATATAATAGTGTGCAAAATGATCATTACAAGTAAAAACTCCATTTACATGTTAAAAATCCTACATGGTGATTCAAGCTACAATAGAACTAACATATGCATAAAATGAATATTGAAAGAACACAAAGGGTTCTAGATGACCTTATGGTGTATGATGATGATGATCAATGTAATCTAAACCCTTGTTTAGATAAAAATCCAAAGCTTGCACCAAAGAAAACCCTAGTTTTCTTAAATAAACCTTAGCTTTCCAAGTGAAAACCCTAGCTTCCCTTTTCTTGATTAAAGCTTGAATATGGTTAACCAATGCTTGGAAATATCTTAGAATGTCTTAGATATGATGTGTATAGGTGTGTATAGGTTGTATAAAATTTGGTATGGATTTGTTACAAAGGGTTGTTTGAGCCGTGGCCTAGTAGAGAGCCAAAGGGAGGGTTTTTGATCTTTTTGGTTAAGTGTTTTACTTGTATGAGTTCCTATCTCTAGTTATGCATGTATATAAGGAAAGTCTTGGTCAAAAAGGTGCAATAGTAGTCTTAAACAAGTCTCATGGTCTTAAGGAAGACTAGTTGGTCAATATGAAACATGGTATGGCTATCTTTAATGCAAAGGTGATGTACAAAGACCTAGTTGTAAGATTTCTTTCATTTTTCTTGTATATAACTCTTTAAATCCGGCCATATAGAGACATATATGATATATTTTTGTAAAATTTGAGTATTGGGTATAAATGTGGGTATTTGTTGAAGCGTAGAAAAGTTTTGGTGGTTCCGGGAGTGCCTAAACGCATTTTATTGCGAAACGTAATCAATTTACGCAACCAATAAAAATAAAATGAACAAAGTTAATAATTATTCTCAAAATAATTACTTAACCCTTGCTTGATGTAAACATTTAATTGTTTGATGCCCGTTTACATTGAACGCTAATTTTCAGCTTACGCGATTTAGCTTAACATTTACGATTTAAAGCAAACGCGTACAATACAAAAGGTACGTACTGGATTTTTCGATGTCGTCAATGAATTGAAAACACAGGGTGTTATATAAATCGTCAATGGAAGTAGAATCACACTCTGTGTGAGATTTCTTGATTTTCTTCATGTTTCAGATGATGATCAATTTGTCACCTGCACAACATTTGAAGTAAAAAAGTTAATTTGGGGATTGCATTTTGAAACTGACCGAGTCTTATATATTTATAATCAACGAGGATTTAAGCCCGCGCGTTGCCGCGGGATGTTTGTCAGGGTGAATTTGGTATATATCCGAAAGTATGTAGAGAACTCCACGTGAATCTGGTGGGAGCCAAGCTCAACTTGTTTATTCATCTCCAAGAGCCGAGAAAGTTTTCCACATTTTTTCAGTGCCTGGAAATCATTGCTGATTGGTACTCCTGTTAGAGATGTCTTACCAAGTCCTTCACCTGTAAACATAATAAACATATATGAAAATTGAAAAATAAATAGAATGTTGTTTCAAAGTTACTTAGTTGTTAGTAATGGTATAATTTGTGGTGTTGTGTTAAATGCTAATGGAGTGACAGTAATTAAGTTTTAATGAGGCAATATGTTTCTTAGATCTATTAATCATCAGTTTTAATCGACTATCCATCCTAGAACCTAAAAGAGATAAAGCTTTATGAGACCCACGGTTTTCTTTATTTGTTGATATCCCACTCTTCCTATGCGTCCTCTGATAATATACTGTTATAAAGTTAGAACAGCTTGAAGACTGTTTTGACCCATTCTAGAGTTTGTTATCCGCTATTTTCCTCTTAAGGTTTCTCGTGGGGTTGAGCTTTCCTAATTATTTTACTTAAGAAAAGGTTCATTCTTTGATTGTTAGTAGTTCGTGACTCTCATTATCAATTTATTATGCATCGTTACTTAAAGGGAAAATGGTTATCATAGTATGAACATAAGATTCAAATCGTTTATCCAGATACATTATATGTATGTAGTTTGCGTTCAACTTCTTAAATGCATCCTCATATAAAGACTCTCAACCAATAGTTTTGCTAGTGATCTAAGGCATTATTTATATCTATAAAAAAATGTTAACCTGAGGCATACTTTGAAAAGATACCTGCTACTACTACTGATAACATGAATTTCATGAAGAGCAACACAATGCATAACCCCTTTGCGTCTCTGTGGCTCCTCGTCCGCACACTTAACAAACTTCGCCTACGGCCCCGTTGCATCATAATCCCTAGACTTGGGGAAGGGCCTCCCAAGTTTATGTGGCCTATTCTGATCCATACAAAAAGTTACCTATTTTCACCCGTTACTCAAGCTATCCAACCATCCAAGAATGTGATATAATATACACACCTTTGGTTTCAAGTAATCTTCCGTAAGGCATAAATAATCATGTATTATTGGGAGATGAAACTTAAGTGCCTCTGAGTTTGGATCTTCTACTGATGAACCCAAACATATTTAACACTTAAAAGATCCAAGTTCGTTTAAAATGTTATTTTTTTTGGAAAAGCAAAAAAAAATGTACATAAGAAATGCTTACTTTTGTTTGTTGGTCCTATGTATATATAGTAAGTATTCACGTCTTCATAATGAATATGTTCCATTACACACTGAGCCTTTTTTCCTTATCTTCTTCCTAGGCCATTTCATGAAAATTGGTGAGTTAATGGTTGGTGATGATGACAAAGAGTAAAAAAGCTATGTTGCATACAGTATTACGACTATACAACGAACCAAATAAGGACCAGGAAAAGCAGCATACGCACCTTCCTAAAGCAGTGGAAATTCTTAAGTAGCTCACAACCGAATTTATATATGTATTTTGAAATAATAAGTCCATAAGTACTTTCAAACGCAATCCCAATTACTCCTTGTAGACTAATTACTTTCACCCATAATAATCATTTTTAACATATTTAGTTGCAGTTTTTTAAATGACTATATACGATTTGAAAACACAATCCTCGAATAATAACTTTGAATATGCGGTCACATCTATACAGTTGCTAGCATACAGATTTGAAGACATGAGGTCACATCTATACAGTTGCTAAAGCTTGATTAAAAAGTCAAAGGAATCATAAAGTTACCCATACCTTATTTTCACAACTTCCTTAACGTAGGTAAATCCCCAAGCTCAGTTTTCGTATCACGGGCCAACAAAGGAGCAGCCAAACCTCCTTGTTCCAATTTAACATGAACAATATGCGGTTGTCCTTTTCCTACGGGACCCGCAAGCAGAATATATGCCTGTATCTAATGTTTTTTGAAACGTAAAACAACAGTTTATAAGAAGAAACTCCAAAGTCACGTTTTAAAGTAAATACATATTTACACCTTCAAGCTTTATGCTACTTGATCTAACGTATTCAATATCCGTTCCATCAGACGCCACACGATTGACAGTTCCTCGTACTTGAAAAGCGTCATGAACAACTCTTGGCCGTCCTTTACTACGACGCTTTTTTTACATCCCGTCAAAGGTCTGATCGCCTGACTAATGTCAGTTGTATTTCGGCGTTCAATTGCTCGCTGTGACCTGTGTGAATAAAAGAAATCAAACATAAACAACATACACAAATAACTAAGATTTCTATACAAAAAGTGACAAAGATAGCCTAAAAACGCAAGCAGTTTAGAATTGTCAAACATAAACAACATATTCCATTCTTTAGATGTTATGTGGTGACCTCACGGGTGAAAAATGCCTGCTGATTCATTCTGCTGGATGACGTGTGGTCAACGATGGTTGATAAAGTACCCGGAGTGGCATGTTCAACCCATTCACCCTGTAATTCTGCGCGACACAAATAAAGAAAGAAAAAAAAATTCGGCACAAATAAGTCCAGTAAATCAACAATTAACATAGTCGAAAAATAAAAAACTTTGTTCTCGCCTGTGTTAGTACATTGCGTTTGATACGTGGGCTCAATTCTATGATATTCTCACGTTGTCCTTCACAGATATGAAAAAGTAGAGAAAGTTATTGCTCTCCTAATAATAAGCTCAACATAAAATAATATGATTTCTTACGAAACTGTTTTTAAAACCCGTTGTATAAACTTTATATGGAAAAACCAATATCAAAGAAAACATAAGCAACCTTGTTCATTTGAAAAATCGTTAACCTTTTTTCAGGAAATAGGGGGGGGGGGGGGGGGAAGTAGCCAATAGAAAATAATACACACACAACTTCTTGCAAACTTCAATGCATGAAACACTACCTACGGTCATCAAACATCAACATAAGACTTGGTGTTTGCCAATCTTTCTACTTATGATTTTACATGTAAATAACCCATAGACGATCATCGTCACTAATACTCCACTTACTCGTTATTTTTAGAAATGTTATATTAAGTATAAGAAAAGAAGGTGAGAGCAATCATCATCATTACCTTCTCTTATGCAGCGCTGGTACTAATTCCTGTGTGCAAGTCTCGAGCAGGAAAATATGCTCTAATAATCTGAAAAAAAACAATATGAACTGATTTGACTTTTTAAGTCGTGTTTTGTAGCTTTGAAAAAAAAACATGTTTTCGAGAGTAAAGTGTTGACCTCAACTTGGCACTCATGGTTCTACAACTTTTGCACAACCAAGTCTTATGCAGACCATACACACGTATATGCAATCACGATTCTTACTCCTTAACATTTGCATATGATTTTAATCTTAAATGATACTTTGTTGTTGCTAACTATATTACTTTAATTTGATCAAATTCTTGGCATTTTTTTGAAGAAATTGAAGTGATCTAAGAGTGAATCTTTACAAAATTGTGTAAGCATTCATTTTCTTTAATCGACTATTCATCCTACAAAAGTTTCGAATAAAATATTTTTTTGTGTACTTGTCTTGTAGGAAACAATATAGTAAAGAAAAAGAGTAACGGGTTCCTTACATAATTATGTTGATGTTGCAACTTTAAATCTTTGACAATCGTTGTATACTCGATACCACCAAGGTTGCTTTCCTGCAAAAGACGTTCAAAGAACCGTAGCTCGGCATCCTCTCTTGTCAATGTGTTGCTTTCTACTCGATACCACCAAGTTTGCTTGCCTGCAAACAAAAACATCAAAACATCAGATTGTTACGCTACTTTTGTTTATAACGAACCTGCACATTGAGGTAATCTTGAGTGAGGTCTGAATATGGAGCTCACTGATACGACATCATGTAACCAATAATAATCGACTAAATAAGAGCTTAGTATGATTTTAGGATGTATAAGGAGAGTGGGTAAAGTACAAACCATCAGGGTGATAATACTTTGCTAAACGTCCGTACCCCAATTTTATCCCCTCTTCATTAGCATGACCCTCCACCTGTAGACAATAAAATGTTTAGCACATTAGATGTCATAAATTTACGAATAAGCAGAAGGCACTTTTCTAATGTTTGATACTTGCTTCTTTTAAACTTTTCACCTATAATAGTTTCAGCAAACGTGTGATCAAATAAGAAAATAAGCCAGCCGAATAAGCCCAGAAGCCGGTCAAATAAGCTAATCCAAACACTCCCATTAGTACCTATGGCAAATTAGCAATTTAAAGCTGTTGAACGAAATTGTTTATCCGCTTATTTTTTGAGTCAATGAATACACAGGGGGTGTTTGACCCATCCTGTAACATGGTATAATATCCAAACTGAATGACAACATCGTTGTGGCAACACTTTTGAAAAGACACAAAGCTAATATACCCCTAAAATAAGCTTTATCCAAACACCCTTTACCAACACTATAATTTTAAAAAGATGGATGTCTTTGTGCATGTACCCTTTCAATCCGTTTGTATTCGAGTCCCTACACAAAAAAGTAGGATATGCTAAAGATGCAATCTCTATAAAACTTCATAAACCCCAATTTTCACAAAAAGTAAATCTTATCAGTTATTAAAAAAAAGCTAACTTATCTAAGCAGTAAGGGGGTGTTTGTTTCGGCCTATATAGCCGGCTTACGACTTATTTGAGTTTGGGCTTATGTTTCATAAGGCCGCCTTTTGAGTCTTATTTTCAAACTTATATTCTTATATAAGTTTATTATGACGTAATGAATTTATATAAGCCAGAAAGTTTCAAAAAAAAGCCACAAAAAGTGAGCTTATGAGACGTAATCCAAAATCAAATAAGTTGTAAGGCGTCTATATAGCCGAAACAAATAACCCCTAAATTGAGCGCATTTTTTGCTAGTAAGCTACAACAAACAACCTAAAAATTCATCTCTTCAAGCTGTAGCTATGTGTTAGCCTTAATTATATCAAGTCAAACAAGAATGTTATCGGTCTTAGAAAGTCAAACTAGGTCTTGTATTGTAATAGGCTAGTCGGGTTCAACGGGCTAGGATTGTAATCTAATATTGTCCGTGTTTCGAGCTCAAAGCCCAAGTTATGCCAAGCCTGGCCCAAGTTACAAGCCCATACGCCACCTAGCAAGGCATGGGTATAAAAGAAACCCTCTCCACACATGGATAGGGTGTTGGTTACATTTTCATTCATTTTGTAAATCACTATTTTTCCATAATCTAATATTCTCCTTGTTTCTCTCTCTACTTTCTCTCTATAAGATTTCTTCTTATTTTCTAGCATATTGGTAAAGATTAGTGTTGTGTAATGGATTAAATTCGTAGGATAACAAAACCCCTCACATGAAATTTCCTAGTAACGTGATACGTTATAGTTTAAATGATAAGATTTTATCATTTTGGGTTTCTTCAAAAGCTAGTGGATGATAAACTATGTTAAATGTTTAACATAATTTATTTTATAGCGTTTCGATTGATGAATGATAACGACAAATGTGTTGGATTTTAATAAAATCGAGTCTTATAATATTTAAATATATATTTTTATAATTTATATAACAATATTACATTTTATACCTTTAAGAATGC
>BQNB010181373.1:0-12596 GCA_026074375.1 Tanacetum coccineum
ATTCTGGAAAATATTTCTGCTTTGAATATTTCTCGAAAATATTAGTGTTATGAATCTAGGAAATCAAATTCTGGAAAATATTTGTGTTTTAAATATATCTGGAAAATATTAGTGTTTTGAATCTGGAAACTAGAAATTAGTTTCATAGTAGTATTATTCAAGGATACAAAAAGTGTCAAAGTGAACCTTTGCTTACCCCTAGTTGTAAAAGAAAGTGACAAAAAGTATCAAGTGAACCTTTGCTTGCTCTTAGTTGTAAAAAAAAGTGACAAAAAGTGTCAAAGTGAACATTCTTACTCTTAGTTGTAAAAGAAAGTGGCTAAAACAACTTAAATAGAGTTTGATGTACAAGAAATTGACACCTTTTGCTTACTAAATATAGTGTAAGAATATTACTTACTCTTTTCTTTTTAGTGGGAGTTTATAGAATAGCTTTTAGTGATTGTTTTTCTATCTTTTGCTCACATTTGATTTAGTGAGAAAATGTCACAAATTTTGTAGTGATGTGTTTTGTTATAACGAGAGAAACGAAGCTAATACAGATTTTCAACATATATCGTCTCTCATGGTACAAATTAAATTTTTCAATAGTTAATTTTTTATTTGGACACACCATTTAATGTAATCTGAGATGTACATCTGATACATGGTATTTGTTAGCATGTGTGTTTGAGAAGATATGCAGAGTCTAGGCGGGCGAGATACTTTGTTTTAGATTTTAGAAAATGGGGTTGGTGAAATAAGAACTTTACTTAGAGTGTACGATGTAGTGTAATGTTTTCATGTCATAAGGCTTTTTGTGCATCTATGGCGTCGCTAAATTCTACCGGCCTCAGCACCATAAGGGCGTTATCGGTCACATAGTCATCCGCGTCACATTCGTTATCGGGCTTCTTTTTTTTAGTGAATGGAGTAATTTTTGTAGTGTGTTATGAAAAGTTTATGTGAAGTTGTGTTTATTTACCCTAATGTTATAAGATGGGTTTTTTTAATATGTGTTCCAGGGGCACATGATAAGGAGGGGACAAGAGCTGATGTGTCAGCTCTTGATTGGTTAACAAATGATTGGTTAGCTCCTAAGGGGACAAGGATGTTACCTACTGACCAATCAGGAGCTGACACATCAGCTCCTGTCTCCTCTTATCATGTGCCTCTGGGGCACATATTAAAAAAACCCTTATAAGATATATGCTAAGATGAGAGTGAATAACCACCCCAATAACACCAAATGCACCCATCTCTTTTTGAAAGAGAAAAAAGGAAAAATGACTCTATTAGTTCTTTACTTTCATTGTTTTCCCAATCTAAATACTCTACTATTTTTTGCTATTATCTAATCACTCTACTTTATATTCTCTCCTGAAAGCTTTATCAAACTTATATGTCATTACTGAAATTATCACCCATCGGACTTGCAACATGTTTGAAGGATGTTGTGGCATATGTTGCATGCCAAGTTGTCACCAAATGACCAGATGATGAACCATAAGAAGTATTATTCCGTTTAACACGAGCATTGTTGCAACTACTAATGGTTTCTGTATAAACCAATTTCACTATCCTTACAAAATCAATTTTTTCAATATAAACTTTACGTATATAGATGGATTGTCTTTTATTCCTTGTATTACTACATATCTAAGATGTTTTTCATTCTTTGTATAGTAATTTCGCTCAGGAACTTGAAGCTTTCGTTGCTTTTAACTTTGCCTCAGAAATGATATTATATTCTCTGACTACAAAAAATAATGTTTGAACCATTTATAAATTAATTTGGTTTGTGATAGTGTTTGAAAGAGAAGTTGAGTTTAAAGAGATGAAAAATCAAATAATTGTGTTACACGTTCATGAATCTGAATGTGGCACATACAAATTATGTCATGTGAGATTTATTTTCATGGTTGACATGTTAAATAAAATGTTAACCAAAGTATAGTACCAATATGTCAAAAAATAGTGGAGTACTTAGATTGGGAAAAGTTGTGAAGTAGAGAACTAATAGAGTCATTTAACCAAAAAAAACGTACAAAAGAAACCAAAAAAATTTGTGGAATTACTGAAGGCAAATAATGAGTGATGATTATAATCAATCGACACACTAATTTAAATGTACTAGGCGAATACCCGTGCACGCACGGAAAATCCCTAGCGACCGATAATTAAGGATATGCAATATTGGTAGATTTTTCGTGTAACGTTCATAATAGGATTGTTTTGGTCAGGCAATTGGATTGTTAAGTCTTTTGCCTGGATGGTATATTAGATTGGTTATGAATATGCACTTTAATATTTTTGTCAGGTAACTTTGTCATAAATAACGAAATGCAACCTCTACATATTTCAATGTGTCACCCAAAGCCGATTAAAATATCCAATATTGTGATAATTAACGATATGCAACTTCACATCCTAATGAATTAAAAGTGAACCATTACATCATTACGGGCACGTTACTCGTCGCGTAAAACTTCTTGATACACGACATTTGAGGTGTAGACTCCTCGTTGATCAAACTCTTGTTCTGGTTTCACTAATACCTTGGTAGTTGTACGTGATATCCCTCTAGACAACGCAACATAAAGCTGGCCATGCGAGAAAACTGATTCGGGCAAATAGACACCCACATTTGGAATTGTTTGCCCTTGAGCTTTATTGATAGTCATCGCAAAGCTAAGTCGGACGGGGAATTGTGTTCTTTTTAATTTGAAAGGGAACATGTCTTCTTCAGATGGAGCAAGAGGAATTCTTGGCAAGAGAACTCTAACTCCAGCGTGTTGTCCGACAGCAATTTCAGCATTGATGACATTAGGATCAAAGCGTTTGCATATCAGCCTCGTGCCATTACATAATCCATTTGCCTCGTGCCAGTACACGTAGCAGCACAAAAAAAAACTAAAAGATATAGCGTGTTTACCTCAACGTCAACATCCATACCGGCTGGGTTGAAAACCGGATCAACTTCCATAAAAGCATTAAGGATTTGAGTGTCAATCTATAAGACATACAAGCTATATTTGTCATGATATAGCAAACGTATATGTTATCAAAAAAATAAAGAGGTGTACAACTTAAACCTCGGGTTGACGGAGATTACTAACAACATTATCAACAGCCTTTCCATGATTGCTAACAACATTATCAACAGCCTTTCCATCATCTTGATTTGATGCGTTTTCCATCTTTTAAAAATCGAATTAGGATGTTAGTGTTATTTATATAGACATGTATAATCGACAACGTTTGTTAAGGACAAATACCTGAACATCATCAACGATTGTTTCATTCTTCATCAAAACATCAACAGCGGCAACAGTTGTGTCATTTTTCGATTCCATTTTTTGTGTGTGTTACTTTTTACTTCAACGTGAATGAAATGAAAAAAATGGTTGACATGAATAACCAAAATATGGTTGTTTATATAGGGTATGGAAAAAACCCTTTGGTGAAAATTTAAAAAGTTGAATGAGTATACATTCCCGCCATGATCAATAAATGCGTATTAAAATGTTTCCACCAATGAGTCAATCAATTAATTAATGAGACGATCAGTTTTGTTTGGCTAGTTTCGTTTGCTATTATTAATTAGTAGGTTATAATGATTTTAATTTTTCTAATGTTTCTTAAAATAAGGATTTTTAACTTTTCTAGATTTTAACTTTTCTAGATTTCTAGTTTCAACATTTGGGTAAATCTCCTTTATAAGGAGTATAGATATAGATATAGATAGAACCTGAGATGCACTGAATACTTCAATTTACAGAGCAAAATACTAATAGAAAGAAAAGGATCAAATATACAGTTATAGACATACAATGGTTAAATGGTAAATATTGACCATCATTAATCAAGAATTCATTTATACCCCATTTATATATGTTTACAAGTCTTAATGTTTGCATACAACTGTTTTTTTTATGTTTAATAGTGTAAGTTTATTTTTTCCTGCGCGTTACTGCGGGGCGTTAATTTTTCGCGCGTTGTTGCGTGTCATTAATTCTTTTTTTCCTTTAACTTTGTGCGAGTTTATTTTGGCAGTCTCATATTTAATAGTGCGGGTTTACTTTTTCAGTATCATGTTTAGTAGTTTTTTTTATGGTCTTACGCGTTGTTGCGTGGCGTTAAAATTTTTTTTTTTTTTTTTTGCGATTTTTTTTTTTGGTCTCATGGTGTAAAATGACATTGTTTAAGTCAATTCGAAAATGTTACCGCGGATATTTTTTTATCTGAATGTGTCGGTACTTTTGTAACATTTTTTTCCTCCCTATTTTGTGCCAACAAATTATATATATTATCATTTGAGAAGAGTTGACTTACTATTCATTTTAAGCACTGTAGCTACAGTGCTACAGTGTTGGGCCAAAAAGAAGCCCAAAAAATTTATTTAAAAAAAAAAACTAATTGGGTCGGCTTAAATTTTTAAGCTAAATTTTTTGGGCTTCTTTTTGGCCCAACACTGTAGCACTGTAGCTACAGTGCTTAAAATGAATAGTAAGTCAACTCTTCTCAAATGATAATATACAAGCAAAAGTACTCGCGCGTTGCTGCGAGACGGGTATGTTTTTGTTGGTGCGGGGTGGGTTTTTTTTATTGGTGTCGACATTAATTTTTTTAGTTTTTTTTATCAAGCAAAATAGCCCGCGCGTTGTGGCTGGGCCTCATGTTTAATAGTTTTTTTTATATGGGCTTATGTGTTGGGCCTCATGTCGCGGATATTTTTTATTTGATTAAATCAGTAATTTTGTAAATTTATTTCTATTTTGTGCCGAGCAATTTTTTTTATATTGAGTTTATTTTTTCGGTCTCATGTTTAATAGTTTGTTTTTTTATATGGGCTTATGTATTGGGCCTCATGTCGCGGGTATTTTTTTATCTGAATAAATCAGTATTTTTGTAAAAAAAAATTATATTTTGTGCCGAGCAAATTTTTTTTTATATTGCCTACTTTAAAAAAAAACTTATGTGTTGGGCCTCATGGCGCGAGTATTTTTTTTATCTGATTAAATCAGTACTTTTGTAATTTTTTTCTTATTTTGTGCCGAGCAATTTTTTTTATATTGGATTATTGATTCGGACGTCAAGTTTAGTAGTTTTGTTTTTTTTAAATAGCTTTATTGCGTTGGGTCTCACTCCGGTAATTTTTTTAACTGAATAAGTCAGTACTTTTTGTAAAAAAAAATTTCTTATTTTGGCTCGAGGAATTTTTTATATTACCTAATTTAAAAAAAAAAAAAAGGTAAATGGGCCGGCCCAAATGGCCGGCAACTGTAGCATGCCAAAGAAGCGACGTCGTTTCTTTTGTGTTTTGAGTATAACAAGCAAAAGAACCCGTGCGTTGCGGCGGGGCTAATTTTTTCCCGAATAAATTTTTTTTTACGTTTCGGCGGTTTTTTTTGGGGGATGCGTTATGGCGGGGCTAATTTTTAATATTTTCTTTTTTTTGTATGATTCGGGGAAAAAAAATTGCTTTGGACGACTAATTTTTCCCGAAATGTTTCTTTTTTGGGATGGTTTTGTAAATTTTTTTACGGGAATTTTTGTGTAAGAAAATCGTAAATAGTTAAAAGGTGAGGGTTCGTTTTCTATTTTTTTTTTTTACTTTGGGCCAGATTTTAGGCTATTTTTTGGTTTTTTTTGCTAATTTAGTTGGGGGGGGGGGGGGGGGGGGGGGGGGGGGGGGGGGGGGGGGGGGGGGGGTGGGGGGGGGGGGGGGGGGAATTTGTTTACCCGATTTTTCCTTTATTTGTAGATTCGGGAAATTTTTTTTTGCTCGGACGGAGTTAATTTTTTCGACGGGTTAATTTTTTCCCGAATATTTTCTTTTTTTGGGACGGTTCGATATTTTTTTTTGGGCCGATGAATGTAAAAAAGTTGTGAACAATAAAAACTTGACGTGTTTTTTTTTGTTAATTTTTTTACGGGATTTTTTGTGTAAGAAAATCGTAAATAGTTAAAAGTTGAGGGACCGTTTTGTATTTTTTTTACTTTGAGCCAGATTTTGGGCCACATTTTATGTGAATTTTAGGCTAGTTTGTCGACAAATGTGTATATTAGTAATAATTTTTTTTATATGGCTTATGTGTTGGGCCTCATGTTTAAAGTGTTGTTTTTTTTTTTGCTATATGGGTTTTTTTTAATATAATGGGTTGTACATTTGTGTCCATATCGATTATTTTAAAGTTATTAGGTATCGAAGATGTTTTCGCGGGTATTTTTTTTATCTGAATAAATCAGAACTTTTGTAATATTTTTTTTCTTCCTACTTTGTGCATACAAATTAAAAAAAAAAAAAACCAAAATCGAGCCGGCCCAAAATAGAAGCCCGTTACTGTACTCATTGTGTATATTTATAATCAAATCAAATGACTAATGTGTGTTTCTTAAAATGAGTCAATCAATTAATTAATGAGGCAATCAGTTTCGTTTGACTGAGTGTACATATCAGTTTCGTTTGCTATTATTAATTCGTAGGTTATAATGATTTTAATTTTTCCAATGTTTCTTAAAATAAGGATTTTCAACTTTTCTAGATTTCAACTTTTCTAGATTTCTAGTTTCAACATTTGGGTAAATCTCCTTTATAAGGAGTATAGATAAATGCGTATTAAAATGTTTCCACCAATGAGTCAATCAATTAATTAATGAGGCAATCAGTTTCGTTTGATTGAGTATACATATCAATTTCGTTTGCTATTATTAATTCGTAGGTTATAATGATTTTAATTTTTCTAATGTTTCTTAAAATAATTATTTTCAACTTTTCTAGATTTCTAGTTTCAACATTTGGGTAAATCTCCTTTACAAGAAGTATAGATATAGATTTAGATGACCAACTTTTTAAGTTTTTTTGGCTTGGATGGATTATGGATAATAATTCCTTTTGGATATTTAAGTGTAATTAAAAGCTTTTAATTATTTCCTTTATAGTATCTACGTATTTGGCAAGGACACCACCTTCACCAAACGACATATAGCTAAATATCTACTTAGCAGTTCTTTATTAATATTAGATTCTCTCCCTTTTTAGTTTATTACTTCATACAACTAACTGGACCAAGAAGCTCATTCGATAATACACCACTTTGTTACTTTATTGAAGTTTGTAGAAAATTTGAAATATATATAAAATTGAAAAACTCAGATAAGACTAGCGACCTTTACATGATTTTACTTGCACCAAAATCCATCTATGTTGTCAAAAATGAAAAAAAAAATGATCATTATACTAGTGGGTAAGTTTTGATACTTAACGACTTAACCAATGAATGAAAAGTAATTATAATTGATATAGTATCACTTTACTTATGTTCCCAACGAGGATATACACCCGCGCTCCGCTGCGAGACGATTAACGGGCGTCGTTTAACCCCGAGGGCTATCTTTGTAAATTGAAAAAAATAATAATAATGAACTCTTCATTTTAATGGGCATCTATCGTCAGTTGTTTTAGAGTATCATAACTTGAATCCGATTATATCATGGGAGGATGATGTAGATAGTTCTTTTAAAAGGAGCGGTACAAAAGTAGTCGTCACTTCTTCAAAGATGAGCTTGCATGCTGCAGTGATGGAACCTTCTGCAAAAGGGAAAATCAGTGTTGTGGTTATGAGAAAACTGGCAAATTTGATTTAGGTCGTCTTGTATCACAAACGAGGAAAATAAATATGATGGCTAGAAGGGGAGCAAATCAAATTGGCTGAAAACTGCCAGAATTCTACTCAGCATACCTCTTAAAAATCATTAACAGTGTTGCTTTGATTATATAGTTTTTGTCATCATAACAAACATGTGGAATATGTATCTAAATATTTTTTAATATGGACAAAAAAGGTTTGAGAGTCAACTGACCAAAACTGTTTAGACCTATATAAAAAAATGACTATTTACAATCTGAACCTGTTTGACCTTTTAATGAACCCGCCCCACCTGTCATCGTGCCACATCTAAACTCAACCCAAGTTCGAGGAGATACCTTTGCGATCCAGGCTTGCACCAGAAAGTGTTGGCGGACACTTCATCTACAAACCTTGGACTTGCTCTTTTCTGCTAATTCCACTCGACAAACCGTTTCGGCTTCAGCTCCATGAAAGAGAGTCACCGCATCAAAAACCTGCACAACGAAAAGTCAGAGGAAGACTTTCAAGATGTCAAAAGTTATCCAAATAATTTAGTATGTCTTATATATGTATATATCAGTACATATACGAAGTGCGACAAGAAATGAAGGATAATGGCTTGAAAGAGATGATTTAAAAGTAGTGAAACCTGAACTTTCAAATGATAAAGCTTGTATAGTTATTTTACAAAATTCAGTAGGTTATTATTAAGTTGCATCATAATCGATAGACTTGGAGAAGGACCTCCGAAGTTTAGTAATATTCCTAGACGCTTTATCAATGGCGATGACATCATCACTTTGCACCACCATTTGGATTACCAACAACGCGCCCTCGAGCATCAGGTTACTAACAGTCAAAATATGCTACATTGTACTACATATAGTCAAATATTTATTGGGTATTTGGGTGTCTAGGCATTGCATTATATATCTGAGTACTATTTGTTTATTGCGTTTTCAAGTCACAGTCTCACACACAGTCAATTTCTAGTGTTTGGGTAAACTAAAAATGGTTCGATAAACTCTTAAGGGTCAAATCTCACTTGTTAACCTTTATTGATAAAAAGTTGGAAATAGTAAGACAAAAACTGGTTCTAATTTTCTTTATCACATAATTACTTCAAAAATGCAATGTCGCACACCCCTTTGGGACGCAATATCATCTTTAAAGGTTACTTGAAGGGGTTTTTGGGTAAAAGCTTATTTTGGCAGCTTATTGCTAATAGCATTCTCAGAACACAACAAACTCGAGGTGCTTAGCTAAAAGAGCTTATTGAGCTCATAAGCATAAGTTCTAAATGCAAGCATTTTAGCAAAATAATATAGCATAGATTAGTTCATTAGGAGCTTAAAAAGAACATTACATTGGTGTAAAGAGTATAAAGACTTGCCCCTTTTAACCCATCTACCGATATTTCCTTCACAATAACACAGCTAGACCTTTCAATATCCACAGGCAAACGTCTACACAAAGACCTAAAAAACAAACACACAAAATTCCAATATAAAAAAAAAACTTAATATCGCGCAGAATATCGGACCCGATAATACACATATAAAAATAATTCATACTAGTTGGGATGTGTAGACCATGAGAAAGCAGCTGCCTAGCTGAAGCCTTCATTATCACGAATAATCCTCAAAATATACCCAGACTCATTTTTACTCAAATACATCAGGCTTATAACCCTAAAGTTGGACTCGGTGAAGTTCGACTGCATACATAGCTGCAAATAAGACGACTTCCTTACCCTGTCCTTCACACGGCTTTGAGCTGTATTTTTTTCACATAAAGCACGATGTCAGATCAAACACTTCAATTTAAAACTAATATGATTTGGTTTCAATAGACATATTTGATAACGACCTAAATTCTTACATTTCCGAAACAACAAAGATGATGAATATATTAATTTTATACTAATCCTAGGCTTACAACTTTTAATGATCATATATGGTGTAGTTTTATTGATGTATAACAACTTTATGATATCATTACCAAAATTATATATGTTGTCAATTTGGTTGGCCTCACTAAAGCCTGTAAAACTTGTTTGTCAGACTTGTAAATTACCAATAAGTCTTTGTTGGTCTAGGCATACATTCTTATGCTTGGAAAGTACAGAAAAAACCATGTATTTACAACCCGAGCAAGGAAAAAAACAATGACTGAAGCTCCAATGTATGAAACGACCATAGCAAGTGTATGCACATGATGCATACACACATAAAGAAAGTGTGAGTAAGCTTCTAGCTAGTAGGTATGGTCACCATGATAGTAGTCTAATAGTCGGGAGCATGCAACTCTATAGAGAAATTAAAACGTTTATGTCGCGACTCGCGAACACATGTTTTTTTGTATGGGTGATTTACTATTTTATCAGGCCCATGAACTAACAAAGTGATAAGCTACTATACATTTACTTTAGAATGAAATCAAGCAAATAAGTAGTTCTATATAAACACTTAAATAGTTAATGCTCCTTACCTGTGTAAAAATAAGCACAGTAGCACCTCAATCCGGCTCAATTTTAGCCCATACTTATATGACCAGTTAACCACATAACATATGAAGATATTTAATCAATGATGTTTGTTGGAGTGATTAGTTATTTAATCTCTATTAAGTATTCACATCTCTAACTCTTGCAAGTTAAGTATATTATTCTTTAAGGCTAACGTCTCTTGAAATGCAAGATGAAACGGATTTGGTTTACCTGAAACTTTTGGTCCAAACGCTTAAAAGCACCAAGCAACTCTCGCTTTGTTGTACATGCTCTACTACTTTGCGCATCTTTATTTTAAACTATTAAGTCTTTTGATGTGTGATGACTTAATGGTCAGAATTAATGTTATTTTTTTCTTCATACAACACATTTTTTCCATTAACAGTGGAAAGATAGCACGTGGTTAAAATCCTCGCTAATTTTTCTAACAGTGCTCACGGCTAAACAAATTGATGAGTGAAACGGGTTGAAATCCTTGCTAATCTTCCCAACAGTGCTCACGGCTATTTCACTCATCAATTTGTTCCTATTTAAGCGAAACTTATTAACCTAACCCGAAAGAGATGAAAAAACAAAACCCAAATTGACCCATCCACAATTGTAAGTGGGTCAAAACTGCAATAAATAACATATAAAGACAGAAGCTCCTCACCCCTTCATCAATTGCAATTGGCCTCCCAAGACGATCCAACTCTGCATCCATTTCTTCAACTTGGGTTCATCGAACTTCTGTAATCGAGAGCGTGTTACTATGTCCAAGGGCTGCAAACAATTGTAGCCAAAGTCATCTAAAGGAAATTTCTAATGGCAAAACATGGAAAAAGGTATCGTTGTTTAAATATTTATAATATAACCAAATATGTAAGTAACTCATCGACATCAATACAGGTTTGGTATCTTAGCTCTTTCTGAACATCAAAAAGTTTATACACAATGAAATATGAATGTATGTATACTTTATAAAACTTAAGAAGAAAGAAAAAAGTACAACTTTGTAGAACTTTTGCTTACGAATACCACATTATTTTTCTTCTATCTTGTCAATCTGTCAAAGTTGATAAAGACAAATCAACTTGTCCCATTGAGTTTTGTATACTTTAGATATGAAAATATAGCCACGAAAGGCATATAAATCTGAAAGAAAACAACAGTTTTTTGGAAAAGTCAATTGGTTTTGAGAAGTCTCGATTTACCGGATATAACAATTTTAGTCCAATAATTTTGTACAACAAATCATTTAAATGTAATCAAATTTTGGGGATGGTATAGGCATAACTGTTCTTCTCTATGTGTGGTATTGAAAATTTTAATGCACCATTGTAATACTTGTAGACACAATTCCTAGCCCGTATTAAATAGTTGTAAATCTACGACCTGAATTTTTTTAACATAAAGCAAATGTTTACTAACTTTGATCTTAGCGAATATCGCGCAAAAGTAGGCTTCCACCACTGCTTTTTATAAGCCCGACCACACTCTTGTCCGAGTACCATATCCCCTAAACCCGTTCGAGCAGTATTGGTGCAAACAAACCGTCTGCACAAAGTTTCAGCTCTACAGGAGGAGTCCGAATAAAAAAAACACCCAAAAAAAAAAGTCTTCGTTTCCACTATTCGTTACTTCTGATAACTCCAGATCTTGTCAACCAAAAAACTACCATCTCCAGGTTTTGTCACCAAAAAACTTCCCCGATTGACAGAACATGATCATCCTGCTTACAGCCAACTTGCAGTGGATGTGACAATGTTCGAGCATGCTTTTCCCTCGAAATATACAAGTCTGTCAATATATACCCAATGTGTGTCTAAATTAGACCGCCAACAGTTTTAAATTCGGTGTGACTTAACAATTAATAGCACATAAAGGGTATTGTTATTACCTAATGTTGCATATCCGTATCTAGAACCGGCATTTGTCTAGCATCACCTATACCAAAGTGAGAAATGATAGAATTTATCAGCAAACATTTCAACAAATAAGAAATACCTTAACAAAGACACAACTTTAACATTTTCAATGGCTCAATTATAATTACAAAATCAGATACATATTAGATGTACTAAGGTCTGAACTTTTCTCAACAAAAGTAACTACCCAACTTTTCACCTTTTTATAGGCCGTTGCATCATATGCGTAAATACAAAAACTGTTTTTATAGGCCGCTGCATCATATGCGTAAATACAAAAACTGTGGGAAAATCTCTTTGGTATAACATACACTAACCTATATATGGCGTACTGATAATACTTGAAAGTGTGAGAAAGTACTATTTTTGCCACTCCTTATACTCTTTTCCAACTAAAATACAAAAGGCTGTATGACATCGAGATGTCGCCAATGACTATTAACTTGTAGAAGACTCATCTTCTATATTAGGCCTTGATGACTAATAAAAAAATAATGACTACTGAACCATGTTTAAAACCAAAAAATGTTTTCAAGCTCATATATTCCGTATTAGTTAATTAGACTT
>BQNB010181374.1:0-12596 GCA_026074375.1 Tanacetum coccineum
GTAGAAGTGATCTTGTTGAAATAACGGATGTGAGCATGTGGGTCTTCTTTATCGTGTCCAAAAAATTGCTTGTTTTGGACAAGATTCAGAAGACCATGCTTGATCTCAAAGTTATTCGCGGTGATTTCCGGAATAACTATCGCATCCTCGTAACCCTCGGTGGGTGCTTCGAGCAATTGCGCCATAGTACGATTATCGGCCATCGTAACTATGGGAGGATTATCAGGTTTCTCAAGATTAGATGATTCAACAGAAGGCTGACGGACAGTAGGTTCTGGAACTGAAATACGGGCTTGAGACCGAGTGCGCATGCACAAAATAGAAATATAAAAAGAAAATTTACACTAATTTTTTTTTTTGGTTTTTCAATGATTTATTTCACAATTGGTTTTAACGGACAATGAGATAAGACAACTTAAACCAGATAATCTACTTACTTCACGGTAGCTCTCAAAAAGATAAACTCACAGGTGAGCGGAGGAGTAGGAATAGCGCGAAGCTTATTTCTCCTTTCGGGTCGTAGTTCCTAGGAACAACCCTCCTTATACCCACTTTATAGTTTGTTTAACTTTTCAAGGTGAGCCGTACGTCGTAAGAGACACAAAAGGCAAGTTTTTAAATCTTTTGTTCGAGTTGGGAACCAACAAGTTCACCGGAACTTATTATGATAATACCTCAGTTGAAATATTATATGATTGATGATTTTTATTTCTTGATTAAGACAATGCTTTTATATATTTTTTGGGTTTTCTTGTTTTATAAATATATACTAAAAAGAAATAAAAAATATTTTTGTATTTTTATAAAAATAAAAGAGATATTCACAAAGTCAAACACAATTTGTCAAACGTTACAAAAATTCATTTCACAGCCTCCCCGGCAACGGCGTTAAAAATTGATTCGATCGATAGTATATATATATAATATATAAGCAAACACTCAACCAATTACCCTTAGCCAAGGATTGGTTAAGAATTCACACAATATAATATATATGTTTCCGGAAGTTTGATTTCCCGGGTCGTTATGTCCCAACGAGGCTTGAATGGAAAGTCGAATGACGTTATCCCCAACGAGGGCGGAATAGTAAATCGAGTACAATCGAAGATTGAGTTTGAAGGAGGAATGATTTGGGAAGTTTAAAAAGTCAAATTAGATAATAACGAACTAAAACGTTTAAGAAAAACCTATAAATTATGAAATTAAACTAGAAAACGATGGCCGACATCCCGAACAAAAAGGGAAAACCTAAAATTATTAAAATAAACCTACGAAGAAATTTTTGCTTCTAAACTACTCTAGGGATCAAATAACGAAGAATGAAAAAGACTAGACCAAAAACGGAGTTCGTTTGACCCAAAAACGAGTCAAAACAAAATCCCGCACCCGGACCCGTTCTTTAAAAGATAAAAATTTGTAAAAATGACCCTACAAAAAATTTTATATTTTTCCTACAAACTAGATGACAAAAGAAAATTTTTAAAAAAAAGCAAAATATTTTTTTGATAATTTTTGTATTTTTTATGAATTAAATAAACTTTTAACGAAATTAAATTATAAAAAATATTAAACGATTACGAAAAATTCTGAAAAAATTACAAAAAATACTAGATACTTTAATGGACCTACGAAAAATAAGAAACAAAAATAAGCTAAAGAAATAAGCCCCGAAATAAGCCAAACAGCTTTTATAAGCTTAAAGGCCAAATCCACTATAAGTACCAAACGCCTTGGGTCTTTAACGAAAAAGACCCAAGGGCGCAGTGGTAGAGTGTGTGTGTAAAAGGGATTGTATCGCTTGGTCCCGGGTTCGAGTCTTGCTCACCCGGGCCAAGTGTCTGATCCCCCTTTTTTTTCGAAATACTCCAAAGAAGCTAATATTGTTAAGCTCGTGGCATAACAACTTTGTCTCTACAACTTTTTCTGGTAAAATCAATAAAAAATCTTAAAATAAGCTTAAACTTGACAGAATGGCTTATTTGGGCTTAAAGGCAAAAATGCTAAATCTTTTTGGACTTAGGGTCGAATTAAGCTAAGACAAAAACTAAAATAAGCTAAGGGGATCTAAACTACCCTAGATAAGCTTAAAAAGCTTAAAGCTTAAGGCTAAATAAGCTGGGACAAAGGGATTAATGACAGAAAGCTTAAAACAAGCTTAAAAGGCTAAATTGGCTTAAGTTTTGGACAAATAAGCTAGAAAAAGGTAAATAAGCTACACTATTATCTATGCTAACCTAAAAAGCTATTAAAAAGCTAAAATGAGCTAATTTCATAAGCTAAATAAGCCTAAAGATAAAATAAGCAGTCCCTACACCTAAGGCATTCAAAACAGTCAAAAGGCAAGTTTTGGCTTAACAATAAGCCAACAAATGAGCTTCCTAAGTTCTGAAAATCAAGAGGCTTATACAAGAGCTTATTGGCTCTTGAAATAAGCCAATAACTTGGGCTTAAATGCTCTAAACGGCTGAGAAAAATAAGCCTAAAGTCTCCCCTTTGCACTAGGATCTTTAAGCAAATCACAAGGGATTATTGACAGCTTATTTAAAGCTGTCAAATTAGCTCTAAAAACACACAAATAAGCGTCAAAACAGATTTGAGTTTTCCAAGCTAGAACAGCTTGTGCACCAATTTTCAACTTTTAAAAATCATTTTTACTTGCTTATTTTTGATGGTGAAAAAGGTCTTTGGGTTTTTAGAAACTGTGACTAAAAGGGACTTGGGTGTTTTTGACTTACCAAGTCAAATGAACAAAACTTGTTTGACAGTTTTTTTAGACACACTAAACACACCTTTTTTAAACACTTAAACTCAAAGTCACAAGTGCTTAACTAAATAAGCACTTGGGGATTTCCTAAAATTCTCACAGATTTGACAATGGATGTAAAAACTTTGAAACACCATTTTTAAACTAAAAACTTTCTAAAAACAGCTTAAAATTGCTTAAAAACTTAAGCTAAAGTTAACCAAAATACCTCAACCCATGGACAAACCATTTTGACCCGTTTTTATGGTTATCCCAAACACCCCTTTAATTTCCTAAAATGGATTTTAAAACTTTAAAAGGCTGTTTTAACTTATAATTCTAAGAGGCAAAGGACAAATAAGCATTAAATAACCTTAATGAACAAAAATAAGCTGGAAATAAGCACTCTAAAGAGCTAAAACATAATAAGCTAAGTAAATCTAAAAATTGAGACTTTAAAAGAGAAACATGCCTCACTTTTGTCCAAGCTTTACAAGGACCTTGTTAACCCCTCAAGGGGTTTCATCCTACAAGCTTCTGGCTTATAAATAAGCCATAGAAATAAGCCAATAAGCTCTTCCAAGTTCAGCTTATCTTCCAAATGGCTTATTCTCTGATTTTTTTAAACAAAAACTTATAAAACTATAAACTATGAAGAGTTTAAGTTTTATAAGTTTAATAAGCTGCTATAAGAGCTTATAGAAGCTTATTTATCATATGTAAAGATAATTTAAAGTTGTTTGACAATAATTTCTAAAAACGGGTATAAATGTTAAAAACTTCAATGCTTCATTAATGATTAAAAGGAGTACAAAAGACTTCAAACAAGCTGTAAACAAGCATAAACAAACATAAATTTTGCTGAATTAAAAATTAATTAACTAAAAATAAGCTACCCTTTCTACTATCACAAAAGACCTATTTATACTAAAATCATTTTCCTTCAAGCTTCTTCTCCTTTGTTTCTTTGCTGAGAGACTGTCATTGAAAAACCCAAGCCATCCAATGCCATTGTGCTCTTTGGATTAATCACAGCCATTGATTCGGCCAACTTTTATGTGAAAAGTAGGATTGCCAACATGGAAAGGTGTGGTTGTTGGTGGGAACGTTATGGAGGAGGGGGGAGTGGATATTAACCCAAGGTGGTGGAGTAAGGAAACACAGGTTAAAAAGGGGGTGTGAGAACCCGTGATTGTGGTTGGGGGAATTTGGCGGGAAAGGTGTTTAAGGTTATAACAGTGAAGTTTATGGAAATGGGAAGTTAGGTCCTCAGGGTGTTAAGTGTAGCTTGCAACCAGGGTACTTGTGGGTATATATAACTTTTGGGGACTTGGCAAAACAAGTCCCCAATAGTTATATAACTCTTTGCAAGATTCTTCCTTTGTGGGGTACAATTTGGGGAGATTTTTGGCATCTAATGGCCCTTGTGGTATAGCTTTGCCAATTTGGCAATTTGGCCCTTCTCTTCTTTTTTCTCTTTTCTTCTTTATATATAAGTTTAGGGGTTTGGCAATTTTAGTCCCTAAACTCATATTTCTTTGACTTTTGACCTCGGGTTTGACTGTGGTTGACTTGTTTATGACCAGTTGACTTTTCCTTTTGAACATTTTTGACTTGAATGACTTTTCCGGCTTCGATTTGGCATAGTCTTTCCCATTTCTTTTCCAATCCGAGTCCGGTTTTGTCGTTTTGGCTTTGTTTTTCGTCCTTTTCTTAGTTATCCGTTCCTGCACAACACAATTAGCAAAACAAGCATATATTTGGTATTTTAAGTCCGTTTTTGGTTATTTTAGCTCGTTTTTAAAGGTAAAAGGTATGTGTAATTAAGCACATACCAAAATCCCCCATACTAAGGTATTGCCGTGTCCTCACGCAATGCTATGAAGTAAGCATTTACGAAAACTAAGAATCTTAATCTCCCTCGACTAATAACTTTGAAAAGTAGCAAAGTGTTTGTCAAGGGAAACTAAAGAATCAAAAGCTTCGACAAGTCCCGTTTTTCACCATTTTTTTTATTTGTACACTAACTATCCCTAATATTTTTGGATTTTTCTTTTTCCTTTCTCGACTTACTGTTTGACTTCCTTTATTTTATCAACATTGGGATCATAGAATGAGAAACGTCCATAGAATAATCTACGGATGTCCTGACGGATAAAATTTCATCGTCCCCGAATTAACACTAGTTCAAACCATGCAATTAACAAGCATCAGATGTTAATAAAAGTCTAAATGCTAAGGCACTCATTACTTATGACTTGTGAACATTTAACTCCCAACTTGAATATATGATTTAAAATGTGTGTACTCATTTTCAACTTAACCATAGATTCACTTATTTCCCATAGTCGTGATTCAAGTATGAACCATGACTCAAAGCAACAACTTATTAAGACCTTGTAACTTGATTTTAAAGAACGAGATTTTAACTGTAGAACTTTTTTGGCAACAACTCATCATGTATAAACGAAAGTCTTAAGCAAGGAATTCATTTGCTTAGTTTTGAACACCACCTAGGGCCTCGCTCCTAGTAGGATATCACAACCAACGACCGATGTTCTTTATTTGACAAACCCACCCCGTTGCTAGCGTAATTGTGAAAATCCACAACAAACCATCTTCCTAAAATGGCTAAGGATTGTGTCCTAAGTTTGAACCCCTCACCTATACCTCGCTTCTGTTGAGATATCACAACACACCAAATCCCTAGATAAAGATTCCCTTAGTTTGAACCCCCACCTCGTGGTTAGCGGAGTGGGATATCACGACACATCTTTTACTTGCTCCATATAATCAAATGTATGCTTCATTGGCATAATTTCAATATTCATGCGTTTTTGCATTCATACTTCATTCATGCTTCTTTGGCATTTTAACTTTCGAATTATTAAGAACAGAAAAATCTCGCTTTAAAGAATCAAGTTACAAATTTGAAGCTTTTTCTAAAAACATCGATTGACTTAGTTGAACTGAATTGAGTACGTATGATTAGGTGGATTAGAAGCTAATGGGAGAAAAAGCCACAAGTTACTCATATAAGTTTTTGTTCAGCACATAAACTTATATTTAAACACAATCAATTCGTTGTCGTCACCTGTTAAAAATTCAAAGCAATCGAATTTCGTGAAAAGCATTAGCACAAGCGGTAAGTTGAGGAACTAGCTAGGGCTCAACACGCCCGATCGAGTCAAAAATTATTCTCATTCTACCCATTAGGAAAGTCAAAACTGTGACAAAACACTTATTTTATTTTTGAAAAATTTTAAATTTTTTTCATTTTTTTGGTATTTTTGCAAAAATTTGGTGGTAAAACGGGATTACGTGATAACAACGACTGCAGGCAAAAATCAAATCGAAGATCCCCCCCCCATACTAGAACTAAACATCGTCCTCGATGTTTCAAAGGGGTACCTACGTAAATCTAAGGCCGTTTATGAAGTGTGCCAAAAGATAAAATTTCGTCAGATTAATTTGGATACTGATTCCCAAACTGAAGCGGAGGATGTTGAAACTCTTTTGGAATACTGCAAGCACTAGAGTCGTATCACAATCCGGAAAACCTGGCATTATAATTACAAAGGCAACCCAAAACATGACAAAAACACGGGTAATGGGTGAAAATGCTAAACCTTTCACACATAAAAACACTTTATATAACTTACATACTACATAAGCATGGGGTGCCTCCCACGAAGCGCTTGTTATGGGTCCCACGCTTTGACCCGTCCCCCGAAATTTTATTGTCCAAGTTGAACCGTTTGAGATCCGGGACAACCTCGTTTGGTAATGTCCCCTCCAAGTAGAGTGGTTTTAATACGATGACATACACTTTAAAGTTGGGCCCGAGTTTTGAGATAACTCGACTGTGCCTAAAGACAAACTTGACAATAAGAATGTCCCGACCAACGTATTTTCAATTGCCAAGAAAATCTTCAGTCTAGAGTGAAGAGGAGAACACGATCACCAACGTTGAAAACGTGGTTTTTAATCTTAGCATCGGGGATCCTTTGTTTTGCTCTTTATATATTAAAAGAATTTTCATAGCCTGATCGACAAGTTCATTTTGTTCATTCAGTTGAACTTTCCCTTGTATCACCCGCAGTTTGAATATCAGAAAGTTTGTATGCTTGAGAGCCAGTAGCTTGTGCTCTAACTCTATCGTAGAAAACATGCCTTCCCCGTACACTATCATTATATGGATACACCCGATGGTGTTTTTGTAATCTGTGCGGAATGCCTCATACCAGCATCATCTAAGTTGTCCGCGACACAGGAAGCACGATTTTCTCCCACGTTTCTCTCAAGCATACGCATTTAAACCACGATTTGACACCTTCAACTTGCCCCACTTGTTTTTTTTGATACGCGGTGAAGAGCCGGTGAGTGACTCCAAAGCTTAAGCATGACCTTTTGTAAACCGTTCATTGCAAAAGTAGTTCCCGCGGATCACTATGATAGCTCAGGTGCACCAAATCGATGAAAAAGAGCGTTTTTAAAATTGCAAACAAGTACGGGCATCATTGGTGGTGAGCGCTTTGCTTCAACCATTTTGTCAAGTATTAACAGCCACGAGTATGTTAACTTATCCCTCATGAAGACGGGAACGCCCCAAAAATCAATGCCCCAGAGACTTAGATATCGCAAACTTGGATGAGATATTGTGGCATCTCTCACGTTACGTAATATTTCCTTGATTTATTGACAAATTCCACAACGGGTACAAAGTCATGTGCGATCCTTGTATATGGTGGCCAGATAGAATCCAGAATCAAATAATTTTCTGCTGAGTAATTGTCACAGCATATTGTCCCCCAGTAGTCCACTGTGGCAAGCTTTAAGAATGTCTAAAGCTTCTTGCCCCGAAACACAACGTCTTATCACCTGATCAGCACAGATCTTAAACAGGAAGGGATCATCCCAGAAATAATGCTTGACATCCTTGAAGAATTTATTTTTTTGTTGGGATGTCATTCCCTTGATAACGAATTTCCCCGCATGATAGTTTGCAAAATCGGCAAACCCATTGTGTACTTTGATCTTGAAGAGCAATCGAACCAAGAGTATCGAGAGGAATGCTTCGATTGATTTCCTTTGTTCTCAAGTTTGTCTTTGATCGGATTTTCAAGTCCTGGACAGATGATCGCGGCGAGATCCAGCACCTTTTTTGTCTCGAAATTTTCAATATCAAATTCTGGAGCTAATAGGAAACCACCGCATGAGTCATTTTTTTTTTTTTTTTTTTTTTTTTTTTTTGCCTAGCATCCTTTTGGCAAAGAGATACGTGAGGGCAGAATGGTCCATATACACAATTCATTTGACATAACCAGATATGACCGAAATTTCCTCAAAGGGCAGTACACTACTGTAAGTAATTCCTTTTCGGTAGTATGTAAAATGAGTTTGAGCCTCGTTTCATAGATCTTTGCTAGCATAGTTATAGGTTGGAAATGCTTGTTTTTTTTCTTTGCCCGAGACTGCCCCAATTGCTAAGTGTCGCTGGCATACGCACATCAGTACAAAGGGCATAATCCCAGACGGTAGCAATTAATATCGAGCTCAGGTCAATTGGTTCTTTTGGATTGTATTAAAAGGAATCGATACACTCTTCATAAACAGAAAAATGTGTCTCTTTATCAAGCATAATGATCTTAGGACTGCCAATTTTTGAGAAGTTCCCTGAATGAATCGTCGGTAAAAACCGCGTGCCCAAGGAAACTACGGACACCTTTTGACAGAAAGTCCGGTGTGAGGGATTTAACTATTACCTTCAACTTAGCTCTATCAACCTCAAGTCCTGACTTAGAAATTGTTATGTCCTAAAAATAGGTAAAAAAAAGAGAAAAAGGTAGGAGGAGAAAAATAAAAAAAAAATAGAAAAAAGAACATCCTTCCTTTACCATAAAATGGCTCTTTTCCCAATTTAAAGACAAATTGGTGTCTTCACACCGTTTCAGCATCTTTTCTAAATGAGATAGGCACGTATTGAAAGAGTCCCCAAAGACCGCAAATACCATAAATACTTCCATTCGTTATTGTCATCATATCGTGGAAGATTGCCATCAAACTTCTTGGAACTGCCCGGAGCATTGCATAGCCCCAAAGTTGCATGCCGACAAAGGCAATATGTTCCGTATAGCATGTAATGTTTCTTATTTCTTGAACTTTTGGTCAATTGGGATCTTAAAATACCCCGAGAAGCCATCGAGGAAACCTTAGTATTCGTTTCCTGCCTAGTCCCTTTCGAGCATTATGGTCCATAAAAAGGCAATGGGAATGATCTTATTCGGGTGGCTTCATTAAGTTTCTGTTAATCAATACATACTCGCCATCCCGTGACCATCGAGTAGGAATCAGTTCATTCTCATCATTGTGAGATACAGTCAATGCCTCCTTTTTAGGTACACATTGTACCGGTCTCCACCCAAGGGCTGTCAGGAGATGGTGTAAATCAGATCCACGTCAAGTAGTTTTTCCAAACCTCCTTTTTGATATAACCTCGTGGATTTAGGGTTACCCCTTCTTTGACTTTTGCCAGATGGTTCGTAGGTCCTCTTCCATTAGAAATTTTGTGAGTACAAGAATTCTGTGGGTAACACCTTTTTCATATCGGAGAGATTCCATGCGATGGCTCTCTTGAGGACTTAAGACACAGAAGAGGCTGCCGTTTTCCCTTATCTTTTAAGTCTTTATGTCAATTATGACAGCAACTTGTCGTCATCCTTCTAAAAATGCGTATTCAAGATGGGGTGGCAGTATCCTTGGAGTTCAACCTCGGGAGGTCATTCAACGAATATTCAACGGTTTTTAGCTTCACATGATGTTTGAGTTCCATTCCTAACTCCCAGCAGATATTGTTCTTGAAGTTGGGAGGGGAAGGTTGTGGGTGTCACTATTCAAAATTGCCTCTGAAGCACGGATGTCCCCCTCGGAACCTGATAAGTTGGGTCAACTTCAGAGACGTTGGATCATTTCTAGACAAGAAACGAATCAGCTCTTCAAATAAGAAAAAGTCACTGTCCCCGAAATGATTTAGAGTAGGAGAAGCAGTAGAAACAATAGGTCAAAACATGTAGTAAGGATTGCCACACGAGATCACGTTGAAAATCCTAAGACCTCTTTAGAATACGCATCACAGCCCCCTTATCGGATTACGTCGATTTTAGTTGACCGTCAATGTTGTAATCACGTGTATTTTGAAGTTTGGTCCAAGTTGGAATGTGAATAGGCTCCTGTGCCAACACGAAGGGTAATCTCACCTTCATAAACATCTATCAAAGCATGACTGGTTTTTAAGAAACATCGCCCGAGAATTAAAGGTACTCGGGGGTCTGGTTCAAAATCAACAACTACGAAGTCAGCTAGAAATTGGAATTTTCCCACATTTACAAAGACATCTTCAGCGATACCGATCGGTTCGTGATTGAACGATCTGCTAGCTTAGCGTCATTCAAGTCGGTGTCAATTTCAGAATAATAGATTTTTCATACAAAGAAGGCATGAGATTAATGCTCGCACCAAGATCGGCCATGCGTTGCAAGTGAGTGCATCCCCGTAAATCACAGTGGAATCAGAAATCGTGCCAGGGCTCCAAGGTTGTTCTTTGGTAACTGTTGAGATGACCGCTGAACAGTTCTCATTCAAAGAAGTTTCTTGCCAATTCGCTCAATTTTTTCCTTTTTCCAATTAAGGTTTTTAAAGACGAACAAATTTAGGCATGAGCATCAAGCATCGGTAAAGCTATTCTCGAGAACTAAATCTCTAAAGATTTCATAGAAATATCTCGATTTGGTAGTTAGCTTTTTCCTTGCCTTTCATCAATTTCTTTCTTGATGGAAATGAGAATTGATGCTTTAGGAACTGAGTACAACAGGAGCAACATTTGGGCTCAGGAATTGGAAATACGAGACTGAATTAACAACAGGAGGTTGGACGACTTCGGTGCTCCGTTAGTTAGCATGAGCCATCGTGTTCCTTTGTCACCGTCGGCATCATGTAATAAATGCTTTCGTCCTTGGATGGTAACACCACTTCGGGTAAGTGATACCTTATAAATCTTCCTTGGGTTGGTAACTTGTTACCAGAAGAGTCCAGAACCAGAAATAGAAGCTGTATTAGCAGTTAACAAATTTTGGAAACATGTCAGTCAAATTTGCCATTTGGGATTGCAGGTTTTTGACGGTGGTTTGCATGTTTCTCAACACTGCATCATTGCTGTGACATATCTTCAAAATCCTGTTTTTGCCACACCGTGTGTCTGAGAGCAGCCCATATGACTACGGTTGATATACCGAGGTCGATAAATCGACCTGTTTAAATTGTTTCTCTGTTTTGATTGAAGTTATTTCCTCGATTGAAATTTGTTTTAGGACTATTTGCATGAGGATTTTACGGGAGGAAAACCAGGAGGTCGAATTTGATTTGAGACCATCGGAGGTCGATAACCAGAATTAGCTTGGTTGAAATTGGCCGCAGCGGCCTGGGACACATACTCTTGGATATTGTCATGGTAAATGTTGCTGTTAGTGGCTGGACAGTTTTGATAAGAATGACCTCCCCCACAAGTTACACAACTTTGTTCAAGCTTTTACGGGGGCGGAAGCTGGGGTTTGGTTCTTTCTGTCAAGAATTAATGCCCGAACCATGTCTTTGAGTTCAGCAACATCAGATGAGACTGCTGGGGTGGAAGAGCTTGTACTCATTTTAGCTACAACAGCTTTGTTTCTTGATTGACGTACCTTAGACTTGCTCTCGATGATTTAAACATTCTCGAGGCATTTTTGTCTAAGAATACCACCTGCACAGAGTTCAATGAATCTTGATCATTTGAGTTAAGGCAAATAATAGAATGTATCGAGTTGATGCAATTCCGAAAAACCCATGATGAGGCATCCCCTTAAAGAGATCATTGAAACGATCCCAAGCCTCATAAAACGTCTCATCAAATTTTTGCTGAAATCTCGTGATTTCATTTCTGAGATTTGTCGTTTTAGAGGGAGGGAAGAATTTGTTAATAAATTTCAAAACAAGATCATCCCATGTTTCAATCGTGACCGTGAGTGGGGATCATTTTCTAGCATATCCGTGCTGCCCTTCGAGAGAAAATCGCGAAAAGCATAAGCTTAACCGACGTATTTGGTACGTATCGGAATCTTCATTGTAGAAGTTGATTCTTGAGAAATAACGATGGTTGAGCATGTGTGTCTTCTTTAGCGTGATCCATAAAATCTTGTTCTTGTACAAGATTCAGTAGACCAAGCTGATCTCAAATTTTATTCGCGGTGATTTCCGGAATAACTATTCGCTACCTCGTAACCCTCCGGTGGTTGCTTCGAGCAATTGCGCCAAGTACGATTAACCGGCCATCGCAACTATGTGGGAGGATTATCAGGTTTCTCAAGATTGGATGATTCAACAGAAGGCTGACGGACAGGAGGTTCTGGAACTGAAATACGGGCTTGAGACCGAGTGCGCATGCACAAAATAGAAGTATAAAAAGAAAATTTACACTAATTTTTTTGGTTTTTTTTTTCAATGATTAATTCACAATTGATTTTAACGGACAATGAGATAAGACAACTTAAACCAAATAATCTACTTACTTCACGGTAGCTCTTAAAAAGATAAACTCACAGGTGAGCGGAGGAGTAGGAATAGCGCGAAGCTTATTTCTCCTTTCGGGTCGTAGTTCCTAGGAACAACCCTCCTTATACCCACTTTATAGTTTGTTTAACTTTTCAAGGTGAGCCGTACGTCGTAAGAGACACAAAAGGCAAGTTTTTAAATCTTTTGTTCGAGTTGGGAACCAACAAGTTCACCGGAAGTTATTATGATAATACCTCAGTTGAGAATATTA
>BQNB010181378.1:0-12596 GCA_026074375.1 Tanacetum coccineum
GGCATTTTAAGTCCGTTTTTGGTTATTTCAGCTCGTTTTTAAAGGTAAAAGGTATGTGTATTTAAGCACATACCAGGTATCAGAGTTGCATTCGATTAAAGGCGGGGTTGAGATTTGGTTCCAAGTAAAGGGTGTAGCCCTTTGCTGCGGGGCAGATGCAGTAGGGAACCGGGTGCTCAACTTATTCCAGAAATGGCAAGAGACTAACCGAGGTTGCGGGATAAACGGACAGGAAGACTCGGGATAAAAGCATGTGGCTTTAATTTGGTTCGTTTTGCATATAACGGAAGACAGTAAAGGCGGGTGTGACCTTGTCTTCTTGATCGGTAGAAAAGTGTCTCGGAACATGGTTGAATAAAGACGTTATGGCTGCCGGTTTCTCTTGATCGGACTGTTTTACAACAGAAGACGGACAGGGTAATGTGTTTCGGGATGAGCGTTGTCATGGAGGAGACGGGGAGTACCGTTCAGGACGACGGGGGTGACTCATGATGAACACAGGAGGTTCATAGTTGTTAGTTGTGATCAAAGACAGGTATGGTATTCAAAGGAAAATACAGCGGTAGGTTGTAGGTCACCAAGAAAATAGAGAGATTAACAGGTTCGCGAGAAAAACAGGCGGACAGACTTCAACGCGGGTGGAGTTGAATCGGCTGGTTTAGCGAGTGAAAGAAAACGGTAGAAGCGGGTGGCTTTGTTTTTTTATCGGTGGAATAATCTTGTGTCACAGAAGTGTTATGAGCAAACGGGTTTTGTGTGCTGACGGGTGCTGGAGAACAAGATAGTGAACATTATGGCGGTGGAAGTTCAAATCGGGTGGCTTCGGATGTGGCCGGGGAAGAGATCGTAGATCCGAGAAAAGTCAAGATGGTAATGAACGTGTCCAACGGGATGCCATGTTACATGTTTCCGGTGTGGTGGAAAAATCGAGTTGAGCTAGTAACTTTGGACGTGGCCGAGGTGAATGTCGGGTGTCCGGGAAAGGTCAAGAATCAAGATGGTTGGAAAAGAAGGTGATGAAGGCCGTTGTGACTAAACGGTGTGAATAAACGATTAAGAGATGAATGTTGGATTAATCGTTTATGGGTTCACACATGCATGGCTACAGCACCTTAAGTTCATATGTCTTTATGGTTTATATATTACGTATGCATAGACAGGGACGGAGGGATGTATAACATGGGGGGCCGCTGCCCTCAATAAACTAGATCAAAACAAAATTAGTGCAAATTTTATACTTTAACGGCCATATTTTTAGCTTGCCCCCATTCCAAATGCCAAAAAAAAAATTTGAAAGGCTCATTCCAAATGCCAAATTGACCCCAATAAAACTATTTAAATATCAAAAGGCTGTTGAAAAGCTACTGAAAAACTACTGAAAAGCTGAAAAAAGCAGTTGTTTTTGGAAGAAAAAAAAATTGCCCCCTATATATCAATATCCTGGCTCCGCCACTGAGTATAGATATGTCACTTATAGTTTGAATTGGTCTACTTTGACCGAGTATGTTGGACATTGAGATGGAGGTGGTCATGTACCAGTTATTTAGGAGTTTAGTACACACGTTGCTTTTTGTGCTGCTATTTTGCAGCCTATGTAAGGCTATTTATAGCTCTTTCTTTTGTTGAATATAGTGTGCTTTTCCAATTTTTCCTTTTATCTTTTGTAAGTTTCATTTCGCATACACATTCGTTAGTTTTGAGTGTGAGTTTTGTGGCTTGATATTCTACAGATACTACTTAGGCTGGATGGAGTGGTATGCACCCACTCACCTGACACGTCAGCGCCACATCAGCTTTATCTCTCCAACTTTATAACTCACCTTACATACCAAACTTACCTTACATTAAAATACTCACTTTATATAAAATATACCTCACGAAATACCCACACACACACTCACAAACCAAATAAAATATATTAAAAACACACCCACTAACACCACTCACCTTTGGCAAAGAAAGGTGAGTGGCTCACCTTAGTGACACCAACTCGCGTGTGAGTTGGTACCACTGGCGTAATACTCACTGAGGTAAGTGGTGGTTTGTGATTTGAGTTACCTCCCACTCCGTCTAGCCTTATAGTATAAACAAATTTTCTATTTGCTCCGTTTGTTGGAGTAAATCACCATGGCCAGTCTATCTTGTTTGGTGGCGCCTTGTTGCAAAATGAGACTGAGACAACATTTACATGGTTATTTAAGAGCTTTTCTAAACTATATGTAGCGAGTGTCCCCCTGTTTCTATCATCACGGACCAAGATTTAGCTAGGGGTAATGCAATTGTTGTTGGGTTTTTACAACTATTAACCATTAAAGATCACGAGTACGCAGCGGAATAAATAAACACGTATAGAATAACATAGTTAACAAGGTTTAAGAACGCGTACCTTTTAGCAATTAACGAAACGCCGTCTTGAATATACGCGTGTGTATAATAAATAATACAACGCGAAAATCGCCCAAGTTACCAAAGTAGATAACCTCTATGGTATGCACACACTACACGTCACTGTGGTTAAGATGCTAGTCTTTGCTTCATGAATAAATGGGTTATTATACAAAGAAGTTACTATACTTTCCCAAAAAGTTCGCCTAAGTTACTAAACTTTTATTTTGTTCACTTAGGTTACTAAACTTATAAAACATGACATTTGGGGTTACTCAACTTTGCAAAAATATACGTAAGCATCATTGAACTTGTAAAAACATGACATTTATGTTACTTAACTTACCTAAAAATATACGTCCAGGTTGCGTAACTTAGGCGAACTTTTTGAGAAAGTATAGTAACTTCTTTGTCTATTAACCCTGAATAAAACAACCGAACACGATGTTCTTATTTTGGTTCTATGCGTCACACGATCAAATCCCATAAGGGATAATAATAGTCAATCGTCACTAAAGAATAAGATTTCTCTTATACATTTGTTTATATACGTGTATGTGTAACATGCATGTCAAGATTTACACGCATGCAGTATATATACGAATTTGTTATAGAGAATTGAGTAATCGTTCGATATATCATATATCTTTATTAATGACTCGAGAGGTATTTATATAGTCTCCAAACTTGTTCTTCAAGTTAGACTATAACACCTCTTTAAGTTTTGTAAATCGCTTATACTCCTTTAGTTCGAATGGTCACAACCAACACCCCACGGGTTTGGTTTTCGTACTAACAAGTCCCTCACTTGTTATTAATTAAATATAACGTTTAACATTATAATTAAAGACCGTTTAATTATTTCGTGAAGTATATTAATATAATTAATATATAATATATTAATTACATTAATAAACGTATCCTCTGTGTATACGTGTGTGCCCCCATAAGCTCACATATTTTCGGTCGTATATTTATTTATGATATGGGCATATCCCAACAGCTCCCACTTGGACATGTCACAAATAAATATAACAACATTGGTAAGCGTTTAGCAACACGTCAATGTTCCCAGAAATACCTGAGTGTACTTTCATAAAGTCACAGTTAAATGATTTAAGTATTTACAATCCCTTTGTTTCTGATACCGTGTTAAAAATGAATATGGATCTAAGTCATTCCATTAATTAACGATTCTGTTTCTCGTATATATGATTAATCATGATTACTAAAAATCATTGAGACATATCTACCTGAGTTTTTGGGTGAGGCCACACATACATCTGATTATCCCTACGAGGGGCCCAGTGGCATCATACTTCAACTATTAAAGGAACAAAAAATTTTATTGACTACAAGTGCCAAGTCATATACTTCACACTCACTTCTGAAAATAGTCTTTTTTAGCTACCTTATTCAGGATAACTTAGACTACATCAAGAAATATTATCCACACATGCAAGACCTACTTGCATCTCAAGTCTATGGATTTAGTAAACAAAATCACTTACAAGATTTACTTAATGACGCTGATCCATAAAGTAATAATCTTGTTAGTTAGGGAAGTCCAATATTCATCTTAGGAATATTATGTGAGTTTGGTGGCCACATCCTTTAATATCCAAGATATCACCAATCACTCAGATTTGTCTTAGTTCAACAATATTCCCATATTATTGATCGACAATAGACTAATTTAGAATAATAAATATTATTCACGGATTAAACATGCAAATATATGACACAATTTATATTAAATATAACAACAACCTAGTATCTTTATCATTAATAAAATTGTTTAAACATCCCTTATCCAAATACTAAATAGATCAAATGCATGATAATTCTAGTTGATAAATCATGCCTCAAGATACGACGATCGTACTTGCTGACAAGGCATAGATTTCATTAATTCCAACTAGCTTTGATCTTTAGGAATTTTGAGAATACTTATTTCAAGAATTCAATTAATGAAGTTCTTGAATATCTATGATGATTGTTTGTTTATACAAATATCTCAATATTAACACACTATATCTCATAAGGTGTGTGACATCAACTATTGACAACAATCATCTTTCGCAGCTTCCAAAAGTGTAAAGTATTCTTATTCTTTAATGTATAATGCAACTATGCTCTCAGTTGAGCACAACTAGTCCACATGGTCATCATCAAAAATGAAATCATACCATGACTAGTATTGAGTGTCATCTCAATTCGATTTAGCATCCGTGTACACAAACAACCCCATGCTTTTAAAATCCGTAAACAATGAATATTCTCTTAATAATGTTTGGCACCTCATGAACTCCAAGTTCATTGGTTTATTCTAATTGCACAACAAATTGTTGCAATATATATCCTTAGATTTTCATTACTATGGACAAATCCATAATCTAAGAAGATTTCCAAATCCAAACATATTCTATTAAAATATTCAATTCAATGATTATCTAATAACTTTCGATTAAATACCAATGTTGTCAAATCATCTTGCATTCATGCATGATACAACTATTTTCTCTACAACACAAATGAGCACATAATGAATCCTTAAGTATAACTTAGAATTCATCAGTTTCCATCTATCAAAGAGAAATGTATCCATTGAGACTTTTTTAAATGGTATGTCAAATTATGTTAGATTTATATAACGCATTGTTCATAGCAATAAACAAAGATTTCAAGGTTTGTATGTTTTTATTCCTAAAGTCTTTTTAGGTGAAAGAAACCTGAACATATGTACTCCCACTCCTTTTAGAAATAACGCAGGAGTTATTTTATTTAACAATAAAACATAAATTATTCTCATGAACTTTTGCAATAAATCCATACTTGGATTCTTGCCGTTTGTACACTTTATAAAGATTATATGAATTCATAAACTCCTTTGATTACTAACCGTCCTCGCAATAGCAATCATTCAAGGAAGAGTTTTAAATTTCATTGTCATATTTCATCAATATGAATACTAGTATATAATCAACCATCTTTATATAATTAATGCGCGTAGAAAGAATATTTAATCACAATAATTGTCTTGCGTAATGATAAAAATCTATCATAATGCATGCAGTCAAATTATGGTACAACATTGTTCCTTATTAGTTTGAAACCAAGAACCAAACCCACATGGGTTTTTTTTTCTCTTTGAAGAAACTCATTTTAACTTCACAGTCTAACCGTTTAGTTAAAGATCAATCAAGTTCTAAAATTGATTATTTTTTGTGGACAACATCTTAGCATTCATAGTTTGAGTCATTTATCAAATTTAAAATTTAACAATGCATCTTAATGGTTTCACCATGATACCAAATTTAAAATTCAATGCATTTTAATGATTAACAGGTTCATCATGATCGTGTGACTCATATTCCTTAATATTGATATCACATATTATCAATCAAGTATAATTAGGTATCTTTGCGGATCTATGAACCGAAAATTATACATTATAAGGTTTAACATGTTAAAGCCTCGATGATATATTCACTAGTGTGTTTAGAAGGTATGTTCTTTTGTATATTATCTCTTTTAGACTAAAAATGCCTCCCACTTTGCTTTTGTCTAATTTAGACTCATCTAATACATTACATAGAATGTAAGGAACCATTACAAGATACATTGATAGTTCCTAAGTTTAGTTTGTTAATGTCATTCTTCATAAGACTTTTAACAAATTCAGAACTTCAATTTCTTAAGACTTAATGTGAGTCATCACATTCCATAATCATGATGGTGTCTTATTAACCTTCTAGGTTGGAGTTTTATTCAGTATATACAAGACATACTCAATTTCAAACCTTGACAGATTTTGGAGGTAGAATATTTAAGTTATTAAAATCAAATAATTTGATTCAACACTCTAGACATACCATAATATGTGGTATTATATGAGTAGTTTAATTGTGAGACTTTATCACAGTCCTAAATAACTTAATACTCTTAGGTTAGATACTAATCAATTGTGTCCAACCAAATTGAATATATAGTATTTAAAACCTATTTGCATGCAATAATGTATACGGCTTTAACTAGTTCAAGAACTCTATCCATGTTAACTATACATTATTTTGCCTTTGAACAATTCAAGGACTTTTGTTCATGTCATAACCAGAAGACATAACTTACTTTATGTTATAAGTCTTTCAACAATTAAAGGACTTCGTGTTTATTAATTTACATTAAACATAAACATATTTAACTAAAGTAATTATGAACATCAACTTTTGACTTCAATAGTAATTCCAAGTTAAACAAGATTACTTCATTATTTGGGACATTCCAAGAGCACATAAACATTTTACTTGAAGTAGCCTTTAAATCGAGATTACTTCATTATTTTGGACATTCCAAAAACACATAAACATTTTACTTGAAGTAGTCTTTATTTCATATCTTGACATATGTTCTGAATAGGGCAATAAGTCCTAGTAGAAAACTTTTAATCATATTGTTCTTGTCATGTGTTGTACCTTGCACACAATAAAGATTTCTCCCACTTGTGCATGGAACAACATCATACATGTAGTTAAACAACACGACATTCATTTGTTTATATGGACAATATGATAGTGTCATAGATATTAGCGTTACAAGTAGATATAGAACCACTTCGTTTAATAAGAAATAGTGCACGACTATCCTTAAAACCATTAGTGTGTATAGTTGGAAAACTATATATTATCTCAAGATAAGCGAGAAATAATCTGGGTTACTACCAAAATAATAAACCTTGTAGCTCCCACTAAATTAGACAACATTACATTAATGTCTTATTCAGAAATAAATCACGATGCTCCCACTGGATTTGACAACATTGTAAGTGTTACATAACTAGTAAAAATAGATAGTGTTCTATTTATTTTTCAACTCTCTTTGAAATCTTAATTAGTAGTAATGTACTTGAATTTCAAAAGTTCTACTATGTAGATGAGGGACTATCCATTAATGCTATTTATTAACTTGAAAATTAGGCATGCAATTGCTCCTTAATTTTGATTAAGAAAAATAACTAGATAAATAATGCTAGTTTGCCTTTACCAATTTTACGATAATATTGGTATTTCCTAATCAAAAACTCATAAAGCATCTTATATTAAGATGTTATCATCTGATAGCTTTAAGAACATATTCTCTAGTTATCCAAATGACTTATATGTTTCAAAGTATTCACCACCGAATAAGGGTGATGAAAACTATATGAAAATATAAGTCATGCAATTTACTTAACTTTTAAGTTTGGTATGAGTTTGATTACATTAGGACAATTCCTACGTTCCTATTATGACTTTCCAGAGCAAGATAGATGATAGGAATGAGTCTCCTTGTTCCTTACAAGGAAAGGAGTCTCAGTTTGACTTCTTCAAGAAAGAAACAAACCATCGTTTACGGTTTTATCGTTGCATTAATACTATTAATAGAATCGCAAAATTCAATTTTTTAGTATTTTCAATAATAATCCTTAGAGAAAATTAACTACCCGTGTTTAAACTTTTTAAACAATTATTTCTCTAAAGGCTAGGATCCAACTTGACATACCACCATCACATCAGTTGATCTGCTAGCAATGGTGTATTCAAAAGGTAATTGACGATCAATAATTGACACCGGTGCAATTCCTAGAACCTTATGGGACTTACTTTATTATAATAATATACTAGTAAGCATGTTTCATCTCATCTATGCCTCGAGTCTAAGGTCTCACCACTAAACCGATTAAGTCGTCCAATCAAAAACTGTGATTATGTAACACTAACGTCTCACGAAAAAGTGTATAATCACCTTGGGATTACGATCTACATACGTCTCACGCATAGTAAAAAGCATCTGCAAGTGTTCTTACAAATTGGATGGCAATAACTTATTTAAAGGGTATAATATTTGACGTGGAAAATATGTACGAAGAAGCATGCATACATCTTCGTATCATAAATTTTAATAAAAACTTTACTCAATTAAGTTATTTATTATGGTATCACTAATTTTCTATACATCTAATGTATAAATAGTGTTACCTTTTAAAAATTGACGATTCAACGTGTTTTTAAAACTTAAAGATTTTATATTTTATTGCGGGAAAAGATTAAAGAATGATTAAAAACCATTCAAACCCTAGACCATTCGCGACTTCCTAAATAGTATGCAAGGTAAGGAAACTACAACGTAGTCAGGTATTATAGGGTAATGATATCTACAAGACCGAAGTCTTGATGAGTCTCCCCGAACCTTATCCTTGCAACTAAGTAGTACTTTTGCAAATTACGTCATTGATAAAAATAAAACTTTAATTTGAAAAACACATTATGAACTATAAAATAGTCCATAATAAATCTGATTTCATAATTATTAGTCATGTTTATATTTATTTTTCGAAAAACCCTTTTATTTTCTCACAAGTCCAAACTTAAAATAAAAACAATATAAACACGAAACTAATACACATAACACTTATTCAAAAACAACACTTAACAATTAAGTCATGCAAATATCAATTATGATCTTAATTATCTAATAATTAAAACATGTATATATTCATATAAGGCTCCTTCGTCCTAAAAACTCCGGTCACATCCATCGATATAATCGATTTCGTAAGCCATATACAAATATATACCACATAGCACATAAAATTTAAGCAACTTTAGGCCCCATTAATACATAGCTAAGGTCTTTCATAGCTTTTAAAGTCGTGGATCTTACCAAATAAATTTAATGTCTATGTGTGAATTCTTGATCATCATATTTGCATAAAGCTTTTAACAATTAACAAGATTTATATCACATATCCCTCCATGATAAATTGCATGTATTTATCATGGATGCCGAATTAACAATTAATTTTAAAACATAAAACCGATCAATTAACAATTAAACACATCAAGTTTTAATCTTATAAAATTTCATACAACCTAGAATTCGTCTAATTAATTTTATAACCAATAAAAATTGAAGCTTGATGCACAAAGATCGAATCTTTATGCATAAAACGCCCAAAGGGGTTAAAAATTAATCAAGAATCCTAATTTTTGTCAAATTTTATTACTTGTAACTATAAATTCTACATGATAGCTCGTGATGCCACTGTTGGGTTTTTATAACTATTAGCCATTAAAGATCACGAGTACGCAGCGGAATAAATAAACAAGTATAGAATAACATAGTTAACAAGGGTTCAAGAACGCGTACCTTTTAGCAATTAACGAAACACCGTCTTGAATATACGCGTGTGTATAATAAATAATACAACGCGAAAATCGCCCAAGTTACCAAAGTAGATAACCTCTATGATATGCACACACTACACGTCACCATGATACGTTAAGATGCTAGTCTTTGCTTCACGAATAAAACAACCGAACACGATGTTCTTATTTTGGTTCTATGCGTCACACGATCAAATCCCATAAGGGATAATAATAGTCAATCGTCACTAAAGAATAAGATTTCGCACATGCATGGAAAGGGAAGAACAATTCTCTTATACATTTGTTTATATACGTGTATGTGTAACATGCATGTCAAGATTTATACGCATGCAGTTTATATACGAATCTGTTATAGAGAATTGAGTAATCGTTCGATATATCATATATCTTTATTAATGACTCAAGAGGTATTTATATAGTCTCCAAACTTGTTCTCCAAGTTAGACTATAACACCTCCTTAATGTTCTGTAAATCGACACTCTCCTCCTTTATACTCCTTTTGTTCGACTGGTCACAACCAACACCCTACGGGTTTGGTTTTCGTACTAACAAGTCCCTCACTTGTTATTTATTAAATATAACGTTTAACATTATAATTAAAGACCGTTTAATTATTCCGTGAAGTATATTAATATAATTAATATATAATATATTAATTACATTAATAAACGTATCCTCTGTGTATACGTGTGCGCCCCCATAGGCTCACATATTTCCGGCCGTATATTTATTTATAATATGGACATATCCCAACAATTGCTAAGGTTTTTTCAAAATCAAGGCATCGATTTTGTGCATGGTACATCCTAAAACATGTTATGGAACATTTTCAATCACTACGATCTCGATATGATGATTTTAAAGATACGTATAATAAGTGGGTGAAAAGCGACAATGGACTGAGAGGTGGTAATGTTGATTGTAGTAAAGAAGTTAATTTATTAACTTTGTGGTCCCTTCGAGCAACAAACTACTTAAGGATGGACGAGAATTTTCTACCGACATCAAGAGCGTTAATTCTTTTTTGGATGGTATTTTGGATGAGCAACATATAAGAAAGAAGACTCGAGTTGAGATGAATGCTAACTTTAGTTGTAGTGCAGCATCTACAACACAAGACAACATGTCGCAACAGATTCCAGTCTTGGATCCCATTGTGCCTGTGACCACAAAAGGGCGACCAAATGTTGTTACACGAATAAAGTCGAGCATAGAAGTGGCCATGGACAAAAAGAAGCAAAGAACTTGTGGGTATTGTAAAGAAGGCCGTTATTCAAGTGGATGTAAACTGAAACACGTATGCTTACATTGGTATACAATAACCGTAGTTAGCGATGCCGTATACGATTGAAAGTGCTAATTTAAGAAGTTTTCACATGAAACTTAGAAAATATCATAAACCTGATTATGTAATGCAGAAGCAAGTTTTCCTAAAATGGTTATAGGTGAAATAAAAAAAATGATAGCCTCTTAATATATGAAAGTTATTATAATGATTCAATAATTAAAGACTACAGGACAACATTTGATATTAATTTTTATGCATATGTTGTTGTTTGGCACATTACTAACTTGAATAATCTTGTATTTCAGATGCATGAAGCGCAAAAAAAATAATGATATGGCATGAGAATAAGAGATGTTTAGTAGAACCTATTTGTTAGTGGTTCTTTCTATTTAGCCATCGGCTAATATTGTATACGTAGATAAATTAACATACAAACTTTCTGTCGTTTTCTATTTTCATATTCGATCGGGTTCTCATGACATACTGATACGTACCGAAGTCAGTGCTACAACTTAATTATTTATTTAGTCTTATTAATTATTTGTTTAGCTTTGTTTGTTTAGCTTATTTCAGTTATGTTTAGTTTCTGTGTGTCTAGGAGTGTTCCTAGGAGTGTTCCTAAAATAAAGGAGTGGTGATCCATGATCTCCTCCATGTGGGTAGTTGTTAATTGTGGGTTCCTTTATATGTAATCGTTGGATTATCAATGGAATTATGCAGAAAATTGTCCCAAACTCTCTCACTTAATTTCTCTCTGTTTCCTTCTCTAATTCTGGCTATTGAATCTGATTGATGGGACCACATTACCTTCCCTTCTCGTTATAGCCGGATCAAAGTGGAGCACGCTATTACCTGCTGGTTAATAGCCTGTTTGTGGTATAACCATTATGTCATGCCTCGTTATCCGAGCCTTCTTGGTGTGACTATTTGACTTCTGGTTGTACTTAGGGTCTGTAGCTTCACGAGTAACCGATTTCATACCCATTTGGGGAAAACTTAGTTTGCGCTATTCTCTAGCGTATCTGTCGTTTCCTCTTTGGGCGGCTCACGTAATTCATGACTTGGAATCCACTCAGCGTTGGATTTTAGAGGAAGAGTGCTTCGTAAGGTAGACATGGACGGTGGATACGAACCTCGTATCCGTCCTCTTTTTGTATCATCTTTTTCCTATTTTAGGAGTGTGGTCTGCCCTTTAGATCTGTGGGTGAGTTATAGGACGTCTTCCGTCCTATACGTCATCATCTACCCTATAAACTTGGCTGGATTAACAAAGGTATTATCATAACAGTAGCAGTAATAGTTTACATTTATTATTCTTTTTTGTGCATTTATATGAAAATTTTACTTGACAAGCATCCTTTAGTTTGGCATTTTAAAAGCTATTTTATAAAGCCTTTCAGAAAGTAATCAACAAATTTTGATAGCCAAGGGACGGGGTTTGTGCAATGCACAACTATGAAAGACAAGGACAGCTTATTGTTGTGATTTATTTTGATGTTGATTAAATTTTCCAGAGATAATAATACATAATATTACTATTGTAACTTTTTTAGTTCTCGCAAATGGAATTTCCACGTTTTTATGCAAGTTCCTTGTAATTTCCAAGGAGTCAAGAAGTAGGTATTTTTCTATTAAATTATGGTCGACAATGACTTCTTATTTTCTAAAGAAAATTATTTGAAGTAATGAGAAAAGTTCTATGTAGAACACTGTT
>BQNB010181381.1:0-12596 GCA_026074375.1 Tanacetum coccineum
AATTTAGTCTTAGAATATATTATAGTCACTAGAATTATCATTTGTTGGGCTTCTAGATTTAAAGAACTAGTTTACTATGAACTATTCTTTCTCATAGTTTATCGACATACTTTTATGAAATGGAAATCTTTTATGGCCGCGTATAGTGAACTCACATAGATGAAGAAGAGTGAGTTAGTGGTTAACAATTAACATACAAGTAGGCTTAGTCTCGCGAAGATCACCGAAACACTATGGATGAAACAAACTCCCTTCGACCTCGACGTTCGTCTTGGCTACGTGTCTAACATCATCTACATCTATCGGAATCGTCTTGTCAAAATTCTCAACATTTGTCCTATCATTTCATTATCTTCTTTATCCACTCTCGTCTCACTTCAAATCAAGTCAATTAATTTTTTCATCCGAAGAAATTAATTCTTTCTCTTCACAAGAAGTCTTGTCTCTAAGTCATCTCTCTAATTGACGTCTTGATTATCTCATACGAAATAATCTAAGTAATTTTTATTTAACGAAAAGTTAATTAAAATGTCAATAATCATACCTATCATTGAAACACAATGATAAGTATATCATATCTCGACTATCTAAAAATCCAAACAGCCTCATGCTGTCGAATTTTATACCAAACACATCACTCTCTCTTTTCTCGCTCACTTCCAAATGATCTATTCTTTCGTCAAGGAAAAGTTAGATTCAAATCTAATACTCCTCAAAGTAGGTTTGACAACTTAAATATTTCATCCGAAATATTCAAGTATCTTTAACATACAATTGCAAACGTTAAAGGTCATAACCGAAAATTCACATTCAAGCCTTTTAACAACATGTGTTAAAACGCTTTTTCAAAAGCTAAAAGCTAACATCAATCGTCGTGTGACAAAGATCTTAAAAGTTTCTACATAAGTGATTCGTAGCTTCTCTTATATACACATCCTAAGACTAAGTACTTTCACTTCCGTTAGTCTTTTCATCCCCTTAGGAATGTCACGATGTTTTATCACCATGAGGATCAAACTTGCTCATCGATCTTAGGATAGAAAACTAATCAAGATCTACCAAAAAGTTCGTAAACGTGTCATTATCTATTTAATAGTCTTGTTACTATTAAATATATTTCAATAAATCTTGACAACTTAATTATTTCATCTGAAATATTTAAGTATCTTTAATTGGCGAAATACAAATTATAATGTCACTCTTTATTTATGTCAAACTCGTTTCACAAAAACCTTAATCATGCCTTTATTATTAAATAGACGGTTAATATTTTCCGTCCAACTTTTTTTTTGGTCAGTAGGAATGCCTTTTAAAAGTTTGTTATGTTGGTCAGTAGGAATGCCTTTTGTTTAGGCCTTTTAAAAGTTTGTTATGTTGGTCAGTAGGAATGCCTTTTGTTAAGATGTCTACAAGTTGGTTTGCAGACTTAATTTTAAGTGGTTGATTAAATCACTTACAATTTGTTTTCCTTGATAAAGTGAAGGTCAATTTCAATATGTTTAGTTCTTTCATGGAAAACAGGGTTGGAAGCCATTTGAATATTATCATAAAATAATGACACACGACTGTCAGTTTTAATTTCTGTAGGTTCCTATTTTTCACACATATAATATCTAGAGAGAGAAAGCTAGAGAGAGAGAGATGGATGGGAGAAACACACTAAAGAGTGTGTGTAAAATGTTTCAACCAACACCCTCTCTATGTGTGGAGAGGGCTTTTATACAAAAGATAAACCATGCTTTCCATAGGCTTACTATGGCTTTCTATGCTTTGGCCCGGTTAGCTTACTAAGTAATACATAAAATTGTCCTATTTTACAAAGGCCTGTGAGATCGATAATGATCGTACTTCACTAAAAACTAAATTCCTAACAATCTCCCCTTAAGGGACGATCATTGAGATCTCATAAATGATCAACACTTTTTGTATTTCTAACAATCTCCCCCTAAGGGGTGATCATAGAGATCTCTCCTTGTGACCTTGATCATTAATCGTTGAAGCTTCTTGTCTTGATCTTGAGTCTTTTTATGTAATAGTTGATCTTTTGTCTTGCATCTTTATGTAGTGATCTTTGACTTATGGCTTGAGCTTATTTCTTTAAGATTGTCATTGTATGTGATCTTGAGTTTTCTTAAGATCATCAGCCAAATTTAATCTCTAATCATCATCTTGTGATCTTTCGCCATCTTGTGTGCTTGTGACTTTCGGGCCAACATGCTCATACTTGTTGTAATCTTGAAAGCTTGACTTTATGTTAGTATTTCTTCATAAATTCATAACTTCATCACTTTAACATGCTGAAGAAGAAGTTGATATCAGAGTTTGCGGAAGCTTTGGATCATTCTTTCTTGATGTTATAAAGTCATTGAGTCTTGAGTATGCGCATGTGGCTATGAACTTGACTCTGCTGGAACGAGGTATCTGCATCTCCATCTTTATGTAATCCTGAGATAAAACAGTTAGCAATAAAGCTTGTTGACGAATATGGCTTTGTCTTTTGTCAGAGTTTGGTTGCATTAACCTCCGCATCTATGACGGACCGACCTGTGAATAGGTAGATTCAATCTTAAGAAGAATCTCCTTGACATGATTTCTAGTATAAGTGTCCGATCTTCCAGTGTATGAACATCAGAATTACCTAACTTTCTTGTTCTCTTAATCGGAACGTCTCAAAGCAGACAACATGATAAGAGTGAATTAGTTAGTTACTATCTTACCGATTGAAGAGGAAAATTGATTTGAAAATCAATCGACGTGTCACTTGAGAAAGTGTTTTTGTGACGCATCAAGAGTGTTAAGCTTTTATTAAAATTCATCAATCGTCAATTCATAATCTGGACCGATTCGATATCTAGTGTCACAAGGTTGACCCATTAAGGATCTCACAAGTCACCTACCATTAGCTTGTTTAATGTTGGCTCAAGCAGGATTTCCATCTTTATTATGAACACATAAGTGTCACTCGGATGTTCTGGCAAAACCACAAGGATAATGCATAGGACTCTTATGATAAACCTTGTTTTTACATTGTGTGAAGAACAAGTAATGTGGAATAGTGTCCTAATGAGATTAATTGATGATCTCTAGGCTCTAGACTCAATTATGCATTTTTGTTTTAGTGATCAGAGGCAGGAGCGGACTGCCACCTTTTCAATATCAACTAAGTCAGAGTGAGAAAGTCAATAGATAACGTGTTTAGTCTTCATGAGAAATGAAACAGAAATATTTTGAGAGATTCTGAGTGGCTAGGGAGGGTTGTGCATTGCATCACTGGGTCCATGATGTCAGTCTTCAATGTCAGCAATCATCTTTGTGATTCTGACAGCAGATGTATTGACCCGGTTTCTGCCTAAGTGTATGGAGGGCTTCTTTTTTACACCCTTTATCCTTACATTTCTTTTTCATTCTTCAACCCTTCACTGCTTACGTTACTTCATGACTAGTTACCTTGTTGGGGTATGTCCAGTTATGCTCCATCTCACGTCGGACACTAATATCCCTTATTCTCACTTTTGCTCCTTTTTATGTCATAACCTTACAGTTCTACACTAACTCGTGGATTGTACTGGTAGATCCCTCCTGTTCTGGCTTAATCATGGGAACTACCTATTACTCTTACAACTTATAACTCCGATAAAATTAAATACATGGTCGGTCTTTTTGATACAGTTCACCTTGCCATAAAACTAATTGAAAAACTTAATCAGGTACTTGTGATATAAATATCAAAGCTTTTAGTACCTCGATTGTTTTTGAATTTTCAAAAAACGCTCCCCCTAACCTATGCATCGATTGTGTCGAACTATTTAGCACAAGGAGGGAGGAGAATACACATGAGTCTTCAAAATCACATTTTTATTAGTTTTCATATTTAAATCACATTTTCTCCCCTTATCAAAAATTTCAAACCCATTGATATTTTGGATACCAATGGATTTGAATATGTTGGAAAACTGGAAGAAAAATATGCTGATTAATCACAAGCCGAATGGGCACCATATTAATGCTCCCCCTCAATTTATGAGGGTATGTGTGAGTGTCAAGTATAATAATTTTGAATGATTTTGAGTTTAACAAAAAAACTCATGAAAAAATTATACAATGACACTTAACACCTAAAGATACACTACATAAAAATGTGTTCACAAAATTATGTATGAGACATGACCTGAAAATGTTTAACAAAAAATGTCAATAGTCATTTTATCCATGTCAGCAATCTGTAGTCTGTCTCGATAATCTCCATTTAGAAGTTGTCTTAGCTTCCCTCGAACCAACAATCTTTTCTTGAGTAGATTCAAAGCCTTTTTTCAATCCTCATTAAGAAGACTTGATGTATAACGCCCAAATATCCGAAGTACACAATTAATTCAAAAAAACAGTATATCCTCAAAGTCATGATGTACGGATCGTCCGCATTTATCCTTAATGATACGTGATGATTTAAATTGTTACACCATAAGTCAAATAAGTCCCGGTTGTCATTAATATTCCTTAGTAGTCGAATGGTAATACCTATGTCAACTAAGTCTCAAAAATATACACATTTCTTCCAGCCGGATTACTGACTAACTGACGGTTTACCAACTTATCATACCTATATGTACATCTTTTATCAAATATTTCTACTCCTTTTAAAAATAAGCTTAGTGATTGACCGTTAAAGGGAGCATTAATTGAATCAGTAACCAATCTCCTCACGCTAGAATAAATCTTTTGACAACACTTCCCTTTGGTATCTCAAATGATGCATACTAAAAATAACAAGATATCTCTTCCCACATGTGGATGAAATAGTGCACCCGAAAGTAACAAGTTAAGACACTAATTTTCTCTGCGGTTATGACATTTGTCTTCCCTAAATGGCCTACCAAATACACCTGAAACGCTTGTCCCCAGGGTGCTTCCAACAAAAAGTCAAGTGAAAATTAATATTTTTGCACTTATACAACTTTTTTCGGAATTTGAGAAAACCTGTAAAAAGAGGATTACACCAACAGGGCTCACTGAAGGGGAAAGGGGTTTTGAACAAACCAAGGAATGTTATCTCACCGAGGTCATTCCATTTTTCAAAACACTTAAAGAACATTTTGAGGGAATTGATATGTGAGAAATCACATATTATTTGTGTACCAAAAATGGCCCTTAAATGATCAAAATGTGCAAAAATATGCTTGTATTTGTGTATTTTGTTGTTTGTGAATGTGTAGGTACGAATATTGTAAAAATTTCAAGAAAATGGTCAAAACCGGGCAAACACGAACACGGGAACGGATAGAATGCACAAGAGCTGGAATTTTCTAGCAAAAGGTCAACAAAGTCAACTTTGGTCAACCCTTGGTCAACCCACAAAATGCCAAAACCCTCAAAATACCCAAAAGAGCCTTATTGTTAAATTCATTTTCAATAAAAGTCCTAAAACAATAACACCGTTAGTCCTTAACCATTAAGGGACTAACGGTCGTTAACCCTTTATAACAAAATCCCTTAAATCCCAAGCCCGAGCCCAAATAATAAACCGGTGGCCCATTTCTTTTTTATAAAAGCCCAAGTCAACAACCCGTTCCCCGAGTCAAACACAAAGTGTATAACAATTGGGGGGCGGGAAAAACAGTTTTCACTGTTCACCGTCTCCCCCAATCAATTAATCATCAAAATTACCTAGTTAAAATCTAATTAACCCACTCGTCCACTTATCCACAAGATGCCTAGTACCAAGTTACACCTCAGCAAAGCAAAACGTCAACAAAGGATTATGATTGGTCAAGACTCCAACAAGAATGACACGCGGGATTTTGAACAAACACACCTTGATGGGAAATTTTACACTAAAAGCAAGTCAAAAGAAGCACAAGGCTCTGACACAAGGAATGCCACGCTGGCAATCCGTGTGATCACATCTTTGATCCAACGGTGAAGGCAGGGTATCCAATGATTAGCGAGATTCAAGGGCAGAGATCAAATCCAAGAGGAGCGTGTGAAGAAGACCTAGAAGCTTCTCTCTCAGCCTATATAAAGAGCTCCTCACTCACTCACAAAGGGCATCTAGGAGTAGTTTTTAGTGTAGCTTTAGTTTAATTGTCATTTAGCTTATTAAGTCGTTTTCAGCTTATTGTAACTTTTTCTATTGTAATTTCAAGTTAAAAGCTTTGTAACCTTTCATTTTAATCAATAAAAGTCAAGTTTTATTTACCTTATGCTTAACTTTAGTTTTTACTAAATTGAATGATGTATTGATTTAAACTCTCTTTATAATCTAATAAGCACAATTTGCAATCATATTAACTAATAAGGTAGCTACACTCTCATTTAAGCTCTTAAAGCTTAAATGTTTATTGTCTTATTCATAATTACAATTCAAAATACCTAGAAATTATTCTTAGAAGGGAAACATACATGGTGGTGTCAGGACTTCACCAGCTTATCCTAGGATAAGCTGGAGCTTGTTGATAACTCATAAGAGCATTAATAAGCCTTGTTTAGAGCTAAGGCTATTGTAAGTTCTCAAATTCCTTTTTATAGCTTAATTTTGAATTTTAGCTTATTATTGCTTATTTTCTGCTTATTGCTGTTTAGTTTTGCTTAATAGTGCTTATTATAGTTGTTAATGCTTATTATGTTTGATTGTTAGGTTTAAATTCTAGTTTACTCTTATTTGTTATAAAAACTGTCAAAAATTCAAAAATAGTAGCATAGTATTATAGCTTATTGTTTCGGCTTAATTGATTGTTTAAATTTGATCATTAGGATTGTTTGTAGCTTTTTGATATCTGGTATTTGTAATTTGTGCCTTAAATCTTATTTTCATAAGCTTAATATGGGTATTAAGAATCTTAAGGGGTGTTTGGCTTATGGCAGTACTAACTAAAGTTAGTACTGTCCATAGTCTCTTGAACCTTAAATTCAACTTATAACTTCATATCTAGGTTTATGATTAAAGGATTTAAAGTTATTATTAAGTCTAATCAGTTTTAATCAAAGTTTTTAAGTAATTTTTAGCATCTGTGGTAATAAGTTCAAAGTAACATATGCATTTTCAGCCCATGTCTGTTCTAGGTGTTAATACTGCTTCCATTGCTCTTGTTTTGATTAGTTTAGAGTGTAAGAACTAGTCACTTTAGCCTGCATTTGTTAGTTTTTAGATTTGGTAATTTAGTGGTCAAATGCATCAGTAGAGAAAATAGACAAATAGCCATTTTCTAACTTAAAAATCAGCAGGTAAAAATAGTTTTTAGAATTTCAAATTTTGTTCACAAGTAGATTTTAGGTAATAGTAGATCTGTTTCAACTTAGTTTGCTTTTAAAAGTTCATTAAGTCATCAGTTTTTAAGCTTAAAATTAGCTTTCTGTCTTTTCATTCAAAAAACCAAAAGTAAGGTAAAATTTCATAAACAGCTTTTTCATTAAGCTTTTGAGTTAAGCATTTGAGTTTCAAAATACTTTTTAAAAGTGGTTTTAAGTAGCTTTTAGGTCAAAGTTTTAAGTGGTATAAGCCAAAAGTCCATAAGGATCTTTTAGCTTATTGAAAAATAAGCCTAAAAGTTCCCTTAAGGCCTGTTTGGTTAGCAGTTTATACCAAAGTGCTTATTTGACTTTTCAGCTTATTGCATTAAGTTTTTGTTTAATTTCTGTCTTAACTAGCTTATTAGGTTAAACTTAAGTTGTTTATAGCTTATTTAGTCCAGGATTCAGCTTATTTTAGCTTTTCATAGAAAAACCAAAAACATCAAAAACAGCATAAGTAGCTTTTTCATTGTACTTTTTCAGTGCTTATTTGAATTTCAAAATGCTTTTTGTTTATTGTTTCAAGTAGCTTATAGGCCAGGCTTTAAGTAGATATAAGTTAGATTGCCATAAGGATCTGTTTGCTTATTGCAAAATAAGCTCAAAGTAGCTAAGTTGTCTGTTTGGTTTTTAGTTTTTCACTAAGAGCTTATTTGAAATCTTTAGCTTATGGCTTATTCTTTGTGCTCATTTTTTAGCTCATGTTAGCTTATTTAGTTAGTAATAAGTAGTGAATAGCTTATTTAGTCCTAGTGTAGCTTATTTCAGTTTTTAGCTTCTTTAGTTTTGTTAAAAAGTACAAAAATGTTAAGTGTTATCTGACAGTTTGTTTAAGCATTTTCTAGCTTATTTTAGATTTTTTAAAAAGTTGTTTTCACAAAAATGGCTTATTTTTACCTGTTTTACAACTTTGCTTTTTAGGTTTTTGCAAAAAAAATAAAAAGGGGAAACCAAAGAAGTCGGGGGTGAGCAAGACTCGAACCTTCGACCTCAACTTAGCATCAACCCTTTTATAAGCACTCAACACACACACCCCTCACCAACGTGCCCTTGGGACTTTTACGTCCTACTTTGCACAATCAAACCTTTTAACCCTTTTTTAAGCTTTATATATAATAAGCACTTCAAGTGCTTAATTGAATTTTCCCGGCTTATTTAGTTTAGCTATTTAGAATTTCTCATTTTTATTTGTATCCTCTTATAATAGTAATTTTAGAAATATTTTTTAGGATTTTTAGCTTTAAAGTTTTTATTTTTCGTGAATTAATCTAGTTAAAACTTAAAAAAATCATAAAAAAATAGGAAAAATTAATCAAAAAAATAATTTTCTTTTTTATAAAATTTTCTTTTATCATATTCTAGGTTTAGGTTGAAATTTACTTTCGTAGGGTTAATATTTTGAAAGTTCAATTTTTAAAGAACGGGATTCGATCCCCGTTCTCGTTTTCTTCGTTTTTAGCTCAAATTACTCTCGGTTTAGAATTTCCTTAGCTTTTTACTTTTAAATAGTCATTTAGGATTAGAAAAAAGTTTAGAAAAGTATTTAGGGTTTAATTTTAGTGTTCTAGCTTATTTGTCGTGTTTACTTTATTTCCCGTTATCGTTTTTTTTCGTAGTTAGGTTTAATTGCCCATTTATTTGCTCACTATTAGGATTTCAGAAAACAAATCATCTTCGAACTAATTCAAGTCATTGTCCAACTAACAAACGAGGTCTCAATTTCATAAATCTTTGGGAAAACAACCCGGTAATCACTTACCGGTTAAACGTGTTACGTGTATTATAATATGAACATCAAAATGGCGCCGCTGCCAGGGATTTTTGATTAAGATTCCTTCGTTTGCAGTTTGTCGATCGTGGTTTGAAGAACCTTTCATTTTCGAAAGTTATGCTTTTGAGAAAATCAAAAAAAATATATATAAAAAGTAAAAAATATATTTCTTTTCTTTTTAATATATGTAAAAGTTAAATAAATACAAAAATACAAAAAAAATTGCTCTTCCGGATTTTTTGATTTTTCTTGTGAATTCGTGAATATAAGAAATAAAATTTTTACCAAGTTGGTAAAAGAACACCAACTTATAATACTTTCAACTGAAGTATTATCCATCAATAAGTTCCCGAACTTAAGATTCAAAAATTTACCGTTTGTGTCACTTACGAAAAAGGCGCACCTCTTTTGTATAATTTATTTTACTTAAGAGAGTTACCCTAAGTTTGTTGATTATTCGGTAAACAAAAATATTTTCTTTTCTCATTTCTTTTATCATTGTTTGTTTTGTTTAGTGCATGCCATAGAATTCCAATTTCAAATATTCCAAACGTAACATTCGAGCGTCGAAATAAGAGGTCGTCTCCAAACATAGTCTCGAACCCGAGCTTAGTACTATCGTGTAGTTGCACCAAAGGAGAAAAGTCAATGGAAGAGCTATCGTGCACACGAAAGGGCTATGAGAAGCTATCGTTTTACCGGAAATTAATGCGGATCATTTTGAGATTAAAACGAATTTGTTACAACTAGTTCAAGCTAACCCGTTTCACGGATATGAGAGGGAAATATCCCCATGCTATATCAATAGTTTCAAATGGTACCTCGTATTTCGATTAGAGATGTGCCGAACGATGTTATTAAGCTAATGATGTTTCCATACACACTCGAGGGGGCCGCTAAAGTTTGGTACGAGAAAGAACTACCTAATTCTATCTTGACTTGGGAGGATCTCGTAACTAAATTTGTGAATCAATTTTTCCCTCCTCGAACACCTCACTTATAAGATTGAAATTTCTCGTTTTTACCCAAAAATTCGAGGAGTTTTAGTGATGCTTTGGGAACGATTTAATGATAATGCTTAGAGCTAATCCCACCCACGATTATAGAGTTAACTCAAGTTTGATACCGACCTCTGGTTCATAGATCTTTAGGTTGTTGTAAAGATCATCCAAGCTTAATGTATCTATCTCAGGCTTGTTCCTCCACAAAATGGTATGTGTGTTCCATTCTGGTAACAGACTTCTTAAGAACTTCTGATTCACATCTTCTTATGAGATACTTTCACCATGAATCTCCAACTGACTAATAAGCTTTTGAAGCCTATCAAAGGTTTGATCTAACACCTCTGAGCTAGATGCAGTAAAAATTTGATACTGCTGCTTTAGAAGATTCCTCTAAGTCTTTTTAGTAGCTGCATTCCCTCCAAACCTCTTCTCAATAGCCTGCAGCAATGACTTGGCATCTTTGATGAAGTTAAAATTCAATTGATGTTCATTAGGGATACCCATCAATAAAGTGCTTCTTGCCTTCAAGTCTAACCTCCTTTGTGCCTTTTCTTCAGCAGTTGCAGGAGCAATTATAGTCTCAACACCTTTAATAATTTTTTTTATTGGAGGTGCATTACTATTCTCTATGACTTCCTATAGAGAATAATCAATCATCTGGATGTACTATTCCATCCTCATCCTCCAAAGCTCATACTTACCTAGTTTGAGCATAGGCACTTTTGATGCAGCCACTATATGTGTTGAGTCTTGATCCATGTCTTTTTAGCAAAGTTTCTCAAACCAACAAGCTCTGATACCACTTGTTAGTCCCACTTGAATGGATCTTGAATTCCTTAGCTTGTGTAAGGTTTAGTTATGCAAGATAAATCCTACACAACTATAATAGAAACTTTATAAAATATATCAAAGATTATGCGGAATCTAATCTTTGATCAATAAGAAGAATATGCAATAGAATACTAATTCTAATGATCACACAGATTAACAAACAAAGCTTTAATATATTAATACGAATACTCTAACTAGTATTAGGGTTACAAAACCTTGAAGCTATATCGATATCAAAACAAAACATTTCTAGATTGTATTTCAAACTCTATGTCCTAGGATCTCCTTTTATACACCGAGGAGTCCTAGTCGATTTACAATATATTCCTAAAACTTAGAATATTTACTATGATCTATTCTATAAAAAACTCATACTTATCACGTAAGTAATCTTGATCTTCAATCAATCTTTATCCTTTCTTCTGTCTTTATCCATTCTCTTTTGACAGTAGAAACTCTTTCACCAGTCTTAATCTTTGAGCAGTTGTAACTTTTGTACTAGCAGCATTAACTTAGCACTAGCAGTAGTAACTTATACACCAGCAGTAGTAACTACTTTGAATATTTTCTTCAATCTTCTCCAGCAGTACTAACTTTACTCTAGCAGTACTAACATATACCAGCAGTAATAACTAGCAGTACTAATATACACTAGCAGTACTAAGTTACACTAGCAGTAGTAACTATGAACTAGCAGTACTAACTACTTAGCATATTTTTCATTAGAGTTAATGAACAACACTAACTTTATGCTAGCAGTAGTTACACAAACCTTATCAGTAGTAACTCTAAGATCATCAAGAAGTCTTTAAATCCCAACAACCAATCAACAATATGAATCAACAAAGCAAATAACTAAAATAATGCTAAATAACAATCACAACAATATAAAGAGATGAGAGAAGGAACAATCAAACCAAGATACAAAAAAGAAAAAAAATTTTATTATGGACGCTAGGAAGCTGCTTTCTTTGACCTACTCTCCACTCCCCGAGTTTATCCTACTCGAGATTCACTATGTCAAAAAGCTCCTCATGGCGAGAAAACCGTTTCCATGTCGCTTTACATTAAATATCCGACACAAGCTATAATGTTCGAGTCTTAAATCTTAGCTAGAACCAATCTAACCACTTCACAATCACACTATACACACCAATATCTACACACTATCGAATAGACACACAAATACCGAAATCACCACATAATTACAAAATAATTAAATAGAGATTTGATACTTAGAAGAATAGAGGAGAGATCACTAAATAACAATTCGTTTCTTGGCGAATATGAATGTTCTTCTCTTGCACATGAATGAGAAAGGAGAGATGAGAAGAAGAGATTAGATCACTTGAAACAAGATCTAAGAATGTTAGTGATCAAGAGAAAGAAGATTTTTAGAGAGAGAAAGTTATCTGAAAATTCCGTGCTAAGAGGTGTGATTTTCTGCTAGGAATGGAGCAGTATTTATAGGCAGGAAGACCCAACGGTCACTGGGGGCGGTCCCGACGGTCCCTGATATATCAGGGGGCCGCCAGGCCTATACGGGGGTCTCCTAGTAGACTACGCTCCTGTTTTTGTCTTTTTGTAGGGAATGTTGTATCTGTTATGGAACTTTTCATTTTTGGGGAAAAATTAAATTTCAAATTTAAGTTTTTAATAAAACTTTTCTTTTAATTAGAAAATATTTTATGTAATTATTTTTGTGA
>BQNB010181382.1:0-12596 GCA_026074375.1 Tanacetum coccineum
TATATTTTCAAGAATGTAGTTTAGTCCCTTTTTATCAGTTTCTAAAATAATAGGAACTTTAGTAACACATTACTAATTATAAGAATTTATATAAGCTTCGCCAAGACTTTCCCGTTTACAAAACGTTTTCCATTTCCATAAAACTCGTCGTTTTCCTTTAATCAATATATATATATATATATATATATATCGTAATTATATGCATTTCCAATATCTAAATTAACCCACTTAGTAAATATTATATTTATTTAACCGTTTTAAAACCACCAATGAGTATTTATCCAGTTTTAATATTTATTAAAACTCTAATTATTTTTATTTGACAATTTAATCAACTAGACAAACCCTCGTGGTTTCCTCGTTAAAACAAACGAACCATCGTTGTCTCGCTATACCAAAACCTCCTTTGTATCACTTGAACCAAACACGCCCTTAGTATTTTCTGTTCAATCCATACGCACCCTAACGGCCCGACCAAACGTTCCTGTTGGCGTTATAACAAAACCAAACCCAATGCACCCTACCCCCCCTCGCCCGCGGCTGACCCGTCGAAGCAAACACCCCCCTTGGGTGGTGGCTGCAACCGAAACAAACACCCTTGCGGGTGTTGCCTCTGCCAAACGCACCCCTAAGTGGGTGGCTGACCATGCCAACCAAACGCGCCTTATGCGCCATATGAAGACCAACCTGACCCTGCTGCTAAACCCGAACCAAACGCTCCCTTTGTTGGCTGTCACAGCCAAACGCACCCTATGTGGGCTTGTGACAGCCAAACGCGCCCATATGGTGCGGCTGCCACCCAAACCAAACAACCCTAATTCTGTCCTAAACCAAAACGCACCCTTTTCGGTTGTTATAACACAAACCACACGCACCCTTGTGGCGTAAAACCATCCCCGACCCGGCTGTTAACCGTCGAAACAAACACCCCTTTTTGCTATAACCCTACACGAACACCCCCTTGGCTGTAACCCCAACCCGACGCACACCCCCCGGCTGTTAGCACATAACCCAACCACACCCCTTGCGGCTGTTCACAGCCAACCCAACACACCTTTGGTGCTTACCCCGACCCGAACGCACCCTCGTCGGGTGTTATAAACCCACAACCAAACACAGCCCTCGGGTGCAAATTATGCAAACCCGACGGGCCTGAGGCGACGGCTGCCACCCGAACGCACCCTTGATGGTGGTTCCATAAGCCACCGAAACAAACACCCTTCGTGGTGGTTTTATAACCACACGCACCCTTGTGGTGAGGGGCTGTCAAACGCACCCTTTTCAAGTTTAACAAAACAAACGCGCCCCATCGGTGGCAGGTGGTGGGGGTGGCGTTGGTGGTGTTATGGTGGTGACGGGTTGGTGATGAATATGATGATGCGAAGATGATGATGATGATGACGATGGGGTGGCGGCGGCAGTGAGTGGTGGTACGGGTGGCGGCAGCGCGAGTGAGGGCGAGTGGGTATGGGGGTTGGATAGATCCGGTCGTGAGGACCATTTTTGGTTTTGATCGGAAAATCCCGCCGGAAAAGTTTTCCGGCAGCGGTGGAGTGGTGGTGGTCGGAATCCAGCGGCGGCGCCGGTGGTGGGGCGGTGGCCGGATATATGAGAGAGAGGGAGAGTGTGGAGAGTATATATGTGTATTGTTATAGATGGAAATGAATAAAAATGTATAGATTTTTATTTATATATAAGAATTATAAAATGAAGTGGCAAGTTCCCAAAACCTTGGGGTCAATTTTGTAACTTTTTAACATAGTTTTTATAACTATCGGTTCGGGACTCATTTGAGCGACTTAACGGACGATTCAAATCTCGAAACTTGCGCCATTGTTTTCTAACTCATTTTTCTGATGAAATTGAGTATTTACTTGATAATGTTTCATAAATATGTTACAACATTTAATAAAATATTTGTTATTCATTTTGTGAACCAGTTTCGTCTCGTCCGAAATAAAATGGCTTTAAGCTCGAGTATTCGCGTTATCAACAACGCTTTTAATTAAAATGATGACTAACTTATTTAATATTTTTATTAAATAAATACTGATAATTAAACACACATTTAATTGTTTTTGTGTGTCCGCATTGCATATTGTTCGAAGAATGTTTGCGGTGCTGTTTTAGCCCTTTTCGGCTCGTTTCCAGGTCTCGGGCAAAACTGAAAAGTTGTCAGGAATGTCGTTTCACATCGAATAGCTAGGGGTCCGAGCCGTGAAACGTCTTTTAGATGGTCCGTTCTGTAATAAGTCACCAAGCCAGACCCTAAAAGTCAAAGGGTAAAATAATTATCTAAAAATCCGAAAATTCTCGGATGTTCCTTAAACCCAGCCGACTAGTTATAGTAATATCATTCCTTACACTCAATATCTGCAGGAATCACAAGATGCGGGTATTCAGGATACTAATTCTTCTACACCAAATGATTTATTGGTTCTATATTTGGTTGAACAAATGACTAATCATGTAGCTAATTTAGATAAGGAAAATGATTCGTCTGATAGTATATATATAAAATACTAGGCAAATCCAAACTCTTTACCCTTGACAAAGGGAAAAAGTCAAGACCTACTTAGAAATAAAATATATAAGAATCAAATCAATGATAAAAAGATTCCGGAAGAGATATTCCCGGGTCGTATGTCCCAACGAGGCTGCAATTGAAAGTTATCCTGGTTTGATGAGAAATTGAATGATGAAGAATATATGATGGAAACACTGATATAATTACAACTAAAATTAATTAAATAAAACTTAATTTAATCTACGGGAAAACAAGCAAAGGAAATGGGGATCTTAAAAACTACGGGAAACAAAAATTAGTTAATATGGATAGAACTTAAACTACGGGAAGCATAATTAATTATTGGGGAATCCTAAAATTAATTCTAAGTTAAATACGGGGAACAGAATCAGGTATCGGGAACCCTAAATACTAAAAATTAAGAAATTAAATGCTAAATTAAATTAAAAATCAAAATTAAATTCTAATTAACTTAATTTGAAAAATAAAGAAAACTAGAACTAAAACGGAGGTCGTTTGAATGTAAAACGAAAAGAAACGGTAAAACGCACCCGGTAAAACGGGTCTAAGACTGAAATTTAAGAAAAATTAAGCCTACACTAAATTTTATATTTTTCCTAGACACTAAATGACAAAAGAAAATTTTATAAAAAAGAAAAATATTTTTTTATTAATTTTTGGATTTTTTATGAATTTATAAAGATTAAGTAATAACTAAAATCTACTTTAATTGCTAGAAAATACAAATTTAACTGGAAAAATATAGAAAAATAGTTTTTATAAACTACAAAGGTGCAGAAAAATTATGGAACAAAAAGCCCCAATTTCTATTGGCTAATTGAACCCTAATTTGCTTAATTAAAATTATAAACCCTAATTAATAAAACTAAAAACAAAAATATTAACTTTTTTATTTAATTAAGAAAGACAGGGTAAGAAATGTAATAAAGGAAAGAACAGGGTAGGCGGGGTAAGTAGGGGAAATTTACACTACAATAGAAACAGATAACCTTGAAGTTTAAGAAAAATACAAAACAGACCCTGCGATTGTGGCTTATTTTGCTTATTGAAAAAATGAGAATCAGCAAAAACTTAAAACTACAAAGTTGCTTAACAGCTTATACTCTACAACATTAACAAAAGGACTTTGCACTTTTAACCACAGAATAAGCTAGAAAATAAGCTGGTAGATGCTGTCACAGAAAGTGCTTGTTTAGAGAGCTTTTGGATTTTAGCTTCTAACTAGCTTATTTCTAGGTGAAAATGGGGAAAAGGGAATCCTAAATAAGCTATGTTTTCTAGAATAAGCCCTAAAATAAGCTGGGGAGTACTTAAGCTATATTAACAGTTTTTAAAAGAAAACAGAAAAAAGGGAACTTTAAGCTTAAATTAAACTAACCTAGAAAGTGAGATAAGCTATAAGATTTTAGGGATTTATAGGGCAACTAATAAGCTATAAATAAAAGCTAAAAGATCCTAAGGCTTATTATCTAAATAAGCTAGAAAAGTGGGCTGAGTTTAGGTGCTCAGCACCAGGGGAGGGCAATGCAGTGGCTTAAGGGGGTTTTTGGGCTTATGAAAATAAGCTCTAAAGAGCTTTTTGGCCAAATCCAAGTACAAACAGATAACAAGGGGTGGTCACTGAGCTTATTTTCAAAGTTTGAGAGCTTAGGGCTTAATTAAAGCTGCTGATAATGGGGCTTAAACTTGGCTGTTTTTCACAAACACACATGCATACATACACACTTGGCTATATTGGTGAGCTTAAAGGGACAGAACAAGGGGTGTTTTAAAATGGCTAGAAACAACCACAACAAGCACAAAAATGGTGTGCTTAAGCTGCATAAGCAGCTTGAGTAGTTTAGCTTAAATTTGCTTATTGAAAATTTGACAGAATTCAAAAGGCACTTAAAAATTTATTTTCAAACTAAAAGTAGTGATTTAAATGGCTTAATTAACCCCACACACTCAGCCAAAGTTGGCTGAGTGCACTTGACCCATTGTAAACATCATATGACCCATTTTGCATGCTAAACCAAACACCCCCTTATTTTATAAAAAAGGCTTTTTAACTGGTTTTTGGGTGAAAGGAGGTAGATATAATTGATTACAAGCTCATTTTAATAACTTTTAACACACATTTAATCAATCTAAACAGAATTAAACAACTTGAATGATATTTTAAATTTCGACAATAGCAATTTTCTCAAACACTCTTAACTTCTATTAAAACTGCAAGTATTACAACAAAAACTAAAAAAATAACTGAGTACAACAATTTTAAAGCAAGCTTAATTAAATTTTAAACTAAGAAAAGTAAAAACGGGATGATGGTTTCTTTGGCTTGTTCTCTTCTCTTTTATAGAGGTCTCCAAGCCTTCTTTGTTCTTGGGCTGTGTTTGTTGTGAGTGTAGAAAGTAATCCAAGCAATCCTAGCCTTTCATTGGCCTTGTCTTCATCTCAACCATTGAAGGGGACTTCGGGTTGTGTGATTGTGCCAGGGGAGAGGGTTATAGGGGCAATGGGTTGTGGGAAATGGGTATGGGGATGTAGGAAAGTGTACTGGAGAGGTGGTATGGCTTAGAAAACCATGGGGGAGGGTGGTTTGATTTTGGCGGTAAACGGGGAAGTACAGGGGTGGGTTGCAGGGTTTAAAAGGGAAGTTTGGGGAAGAGGCAACAATGGCCCTTCAACTTTGGTCCTCTTTTCATTTTCTTTTTAGCCGAGTTTTAGTTATAAACATGTTTAGAAAGTGACAGAATTGGTCCTTGTTGTTTTTATAACTAAAAGAAAAAGAGTTTTGGACAATTGCAAAAATGGTCCCTGCTGTTTATTACTAAAAGGGTAAAAGGGTTTTAGGTAAATTGCAAAACCAGCCCTTGTGTTTGTTTAAAGCATTTTTCTTTTATAAAACAACTTTCAAAATTGGCAATTTTAAAAGCCCCAAATTTTATACAAAAAGGATTTGCTTTTGTTGGGCTTTGGTTTTTTGTGTTGGTGCTTTGGGCTTTGTATTGGGCACCCAAATTGAGTGTTTATGGGCCCAATAAGGGTTTAGGCATATGTTTATTGGGCTTTTAAGGCCCATAAGGTACAGGTGATGGTTATTGGCCTTTTCATAAGCCCAAACAAGGTTATGAAGTGTGTTTCTTGTGTGTACAATGGCTAAGATTTTGGCTGTAACTAGGCTAGGATTGGCCTATCCAAAGTCTCACATCTTTGTCAACTGCACACAAATGGGCTTTAGAAATTGATTGAGGGCCTATTTGGCTTCACATCTTCATAATTAACTATTGGGGCTTTCCCGGCCCATTCATATGGGTTAAGATTTGCATCCAATAGTATTCTCAGTTCTGGCTCCGGTTTGAACTTGTTGAAATCTTCAGTATTACTCTGACTTTGTCATTTTTGGCTGGTTTTCTGTCTTTTTTGTTGATATTCCTTCCTGCACAATACAAATGCAAAACAAACATATATTTGGCAGTTTTGTCTGTTTTTGGTCATTTAAGCTCGTTTTTAGAGGTAAAAGATATGTGTAATTAAGCACTTATCAGTGGCCACTTACTTTGGCAAGCAAAATCACCGAGAAGAAGCATACAAGACCAAGAAGAGAGCTCTTCATTGCTACTATAAAAACCAAAACATGGCATTATTTACTTCATTATTTTACAGTTTATATCAAGGCTGTCAAGATCGAGATCTTATACATGATCGTTTTTGTCTTTGCAAGATCGGGATCGTAAGATCGGATCAAGATCGTATGATCCCACCAAAGTTTCTTGTCTTACTAATAGGCATTGACGGTTCATAACGGTATACATTTATACATATCTGTTGAATATAAAACACAAATTCATAAGATAGTGTAAGAAAAAAATTTGACGTAACATCATGATAATAAAAGAGCAATGCTACAACCACATAATCTTTACAAAATAATGTTTACATAATGATGCGTACAAAATGATCTGTTACAAAATAAAGATATAGTGGGGAAAAAGAAATAACAATGGTCCAAGTGTCATGTCAACTCTTTGTGTATACTTTAATTTGTAAAATTTATGTGATTTTAGCAAAATATAGTGAAATACATTTAATCTGATTAATTTTCAAAGCTAATTAAACAATTAAGTGAGATAGGGAAAAAAATACATGCAACTTAAACATGCCAAAATTCCAAAACATAAAAAGTTAATCTATTTTAAATGTTTCGTTAGCTTCATTTCCTACACTCAAATAAAATTCTTATTCTTTTTTAGCGCATCTATCAAAGCTTTGTATGGTAGAAAAATAGACATCTTGTAAATGACTTTTCAACCAAAATATAATAGTATAAAGTAATATAATATCAAGAAGAAAAAAAATACAAGTCTTATATAAGGTTTTAACGTAAAATAATAAGATAATTCATCAAATTGGTAAGATCGGATCGAGAGCCGATCCTACGATCTTACGTGTGATCCCACGATCTTACTTACGATACTACCTCACATGTGATCCTATAACAATCCTACACGATTATAGCTAGTGAGCACGTAAGATCGTACGATCTTACGAGTTTACTCGCGATCTTGACCGCTATGGTTTATACAATTAGGGTGACGCCAATGTTTCTTGTAGTTGGGCCAGGCTTGGGTTTTCTCATTCCCATGAATCACATAATCTATATATTACTTTAATGTTTTTGAGGGGTTGGACTTTTTATTTTCATCCATATGTTTCACTATGTTTATCCTTTATTTTCACAGGGGCGTGCACTGTTCGGTTTGGGTAGGTTTTTAGCTAAAATCGAACCAAAATATTCTGTTTTTATAAAATCATAAACCGAACCGTTCGGTTTTTGGCAGTTCAATTTTCTCAGTTTCTAATCGGTTTTGGTTCGGTTTTTTGGTTTTTCTTAACCGTTATATTTGGGTGTGACCAGTTTATACAAACAAAGTTGTTTTACATAGAAAATTGATTATTCTACTTTACTTTCATTTTTGTCAATATGTGTCTAATAATGTTTATCCCGAATTTCTACAATTACATATGGGACCCATACATATGAAAAAGTAAAAAACCACCCGGTCAGTTTTTAGTATTCGGTCGGAATTATATTCCGGTTTTCGATTTGGTTTCATTCAAGCATTTTTTGTTGTTTTTTCTACCTCACACCCCTAGTTAACAACGCGCAAGGATCTCTTTGCTAATTACATTGCGGAAAGGTTGAGGTGGTAGATAATATAAATGAAACTACCATGCCACTATTGTCTTCCTTTTGTTGTTGTTAATGTTAGTATTAAATAGCCGACGTGGCTTTAATGAGGATGAGGTTTAGATGCCACTTGGTTTATAGGGCTAATTCATGTTGTACACTACTTGTTTTTCCCTTATCCAATTCTAGAAGCATTCATTTGCTATAAGAGTTATGCTTTCATTTTTTTTGTTTCTAATTTATCTCTCTAAACTCACATGCATTACTTGTTTGATCTAAGGGAGTGGCGGTCGTTTAGGGTTTGGGGATTTTTTTTAATTCGGTTGGTTTGGATTGAAAGATTGTTGATCGTTTAGGGCTTCAGTGTTTAAAGAATCAGTTTTGAGGTTTGGTTCCTATTTGATTCATTATTCCATCCCGTTTTTTTTTGTGGATATGTGTTTGTTTAAGCCTTGTGATAGGCCTATTTTGTGATCAAAATTGGTGATCCTAATTTTGATTTCTTTGATTTTTGGACATGTGTTTATGTGTTTGTGTTTTGTTGTCCAATTATACTAAACCATAATCACATATCACTTATATAAATTTGGTAGAAAAACTAAAGACATATAGTGAAGAAATGTAGAGAGAGAAAGGAGTGGAATAATGTTCTTATTACACAAATGAGATAATGAAAACAACCAACCCCCTCTCCATGGGTAGAGAGGGGTATTTATACAGGCCAATGGCAAATGTTTGACCCAGCCCTTGCCAAAATCGATCACGCAAGCACGTAGCATATCTCGAGAGTTTGAATAGTATCCCTCGCTCTGAGCCGGTCAGGTTTTTTGGATGATACACAGTGCTCATACTTATATCTGTACCCAAAGCTTTCTAAAATGATTTCCAGAAATTGGATGTGAATCTCCCATCACAATCACAGATAATTGAAGCAGGTAGCCCGTGCCTTGCTACTATCCAGTTCAAGTACAACCTTGCCAATTTGTCTAACGGATCATTCTCCCTTATTGGCAAGAAGTTGACAGATTTTGTAAGCCAATCCACAATCACCCAGATGGTGTCAAAACCTTGCGACGACTTAGGAAGCTTGGTGATAAAATCTATCGTGATATTATCCCACCTTCCCCTCGGTATCTCAGGTTGTACTAGCAATCCTGATGGCCTTTGGTGTTTGGCCTTGACCCTCGCACACGTTAAGCACTTACTAACATACGTGGCGATGTCAGCCTTCATGTTTGGCCACCAATATAATTTCTTCAGATCTTGGTACATCTTTTCAGAACCGGGATGGATAGAATATTTCGACTTGTGGGATTCATCCATAATCACGGATCTTAAGTCTTCATAGCAAGGTAACCAACTCCTACCGTGTAAACATAGAGTTCCATCGGCGCGTGGTTCCAACCTCTCCTTGGGTATGTCCTTCCTGATCATACCGCCTACATCCTCGTTCACAAGATTCTCTGGTTTCTAGGCTTCGATCTGAGCTTCTAATATTCGTTTGGGAAGATCCGAGCCAATTGTCATGACAAAAGCTCGAACCCGCAATGGCTCAATCCGTTCCTTACGGCTCAAGCATCGCCAATAACGTTTTGCTTTACCCGGATGATACGATGTCCAACGATTCGTAATTACTTAGCAATTCTCTACGGCGTGCCTCATGTTAAGCTCCTTTTGATCGAGAATGTGTTGTAGACTTTTATGGTCGGTGAATACTGTGCATTTGGTTCTGTAAAGATAGTGTCCCCATATTTTTAGAGCAAATACCACCGATCCAAGTTCTAAATCATGAGTGGTGTAGTTCTTCTCGTGAACTTTTAGTTGTCAAGAAGCATAAGCAATCACCTTCTCTCTCTGCATCAATACAGCACCTAAACCCTTGTGTGACGCATCACAGTATACCACAAAGTCTTTCTCCTTCAGGAAAAGCCAGGATTGGTTGGCCAGCTGCATAAAACTATTCTGCTTTATTAACTGAAAAGCATTCTCTTCCTTTTCACCCCAGTCGAACTTGATTCCTTTCTGAGTAAGTTTCGTCATTGATTTAGCAATCTTCGAAAATCCTTCGATGAACCTTCGATAGTAACCAGCAAGACCTAAAAATTGGCGAATCTCCATGGGTGTCTTAGGAGACACCCAATCCTTAATAGATTCTATCTTGGTTGGATCCACATGTATGCCTCTTCTATCAATGTCATGTCCGAGAAATTGTACCTTCGGAATCTAAAATTCACATTTTGAAAATTTGGCATACAACTTCTCTTTTTAAGCAATTCTAAAATGGCCATGAGATTTCTTCTCATCTCAATATGTTCTTTTCTTTCCTCGTCCTTTGAATAAATAGTATTCATCGATGAAGACAATTACAACTTATCCAAGTAAGCATGCATACTCGTTCATGAGGTCTATTAAAACTGCCGTTTTTTTTGTCAGTCCGAATGGCAAAACCTGGAACTCGTAATGCCATACCGAGTTTTCAGAATGCCGTCTTTGAAAGTCTTGCTCTCTTAACTCTAAGCTAGTGAATATCCTGATCTCAGGTCTATCTCGAATAAATACTGGATCCTTGGAGTTGATCAAATAAATCGTCAATCCTCGAAAGTGGATATCGATTTTTCACTGTCATCTTATTTAACTCACGGTAGTCGATGCACATCCTGAATGACCCGTCCTTTTCTTTGACAAACAAGACCGGGGCTCCCCAAGGTGAGGAACTAGGCCTTATGAATCCTTTGTCGGAAAGCTCTTGTAATTGTTCCGATAATTCCTTCATTTTGGATAGAGCCAATCGATACGGTGCTTAAGCTACGGGCGCAGTTCCTGGAATTTAGTCAATTTGAAATTCCACTGGTCGAGCCGGAGGAAGACCTGGCAAGTCCTCAGGAAATACTTCCGGAAAATCTCAGACGATTGGTACGATCCCTTTATTTGTTTTCCTTCCTACTTGTCCTCCTCTTTCTTGGCGGATAATCTGTGCCCAAAAGACCTGGCATCCTTTTGCCATGTACTCTTGAGCTTTAGAACATGAGATAACCGTCAACAGACATTCTCTCCCATTGCTACTCTCGATGCCACAAAAAGTCAAAGTTTCATTCCTATAGGGAACTTGAACAAGTTTCTCATCGCGCACGATCACGGCGTGACATCTTCTTAACCAGTCCATACCGATATTGACATCGAAACTACCCAGTTCTACAGGCATTAGATCTATGTTGAACGGATGGTCTAAGAAATTTAAAGTGCAACCTCGTATAATAGTGTCTATCTCGACTATTTTCCCATCAGTTAATTCGACATCATAACTATTTTCTAATGGAGTTGGGGCGATGTTAATCAAGGAACTAAATGCAGTATATATAAAGCTTCTATCGACACCAGTGTCAAATAAGATAGATGCATAGTGGTTGTTTAAGAGGAACATACCCGTGACGACATTAGCATCCGGGTTTCCTGATGCATTTCCTCTCTTTTCTGTATTCCTAACTACATAAACCTAGCCTTGTGCATTCCCATTCCCTCCATCCTTATTCTTCAACTTAGGACAATCTCTTTTGAAATGCCCTGGTGCTTCACATACAAAACAACCATTTCCCTTAGGAGCTGCCCCATTGCCCTTTTGATTATTAGCAACATTTGTATTACCAATACTCCTGCAATCGCGAGCAAAATGCCCTACTTTGTTGCACATGTGGCACTTCTGGGTACACGGGCCATTGTGGTGAAGATGGCACTTGGTGCACTTGGGCAAAGATCCCCCATAAGGCTTCTTTTCGCCTGTCCCCATATTGTAGACCTTGGCGACATTCTGCCTCTTGAAGGGTTGTTGCTGGTGACCATGGTTGTTTCTGGATAAATCATCAGCATTCCTTTTGTTGTCAGACTGCCTTTCTATGTAGGTGCAGAGTTTCTAATCCATCAAGTCGTTGGCCAACTCAATAGTCTCATCTCTCAACGTCTTTAATCTGACAGATTTGACGTTCCCATAAATTTGTCAGGAAGTCCACTGATGTAATTGTCAACCTTCTCGGTTTCGTTGGTAACAAACTTGGTACATATCATGGTTAGCTCTTGGAAACGTTCAGTATATGGTGGAACATCATTCCCCTTGACCTTTAGGTTCCACAGCTCGATTTCTAATTTCTTGATTTCACCCTGTGGACAATACTTGTCCTTCACTTGATTCTCAATAGCACAACTACTAATATTGAAAACTGACTCCATCTTCTCAATCCACCGAGTCAAACCGACCACCCCTTCAGTCCCCTTGAAGTTCAAAGGTTGACACTTCATGAAGTCAGCGTAAAAACAAGGGCGCACAGTTTGCACATTCCTTCGGTTATCCCTGTGCGAACTGTGGCTTCCATCTCCATTGGTGGCGTTTCGCAAGAGAGCTTGGTCAATCATTTCTTGGATGGATTTTGGAGTCATGTTGTTTAGGTTGGTGTTGTTAACAGGGGTATTCGGTCCTCTTCTGGTCGTAGGTGCCATGATTTGTCTAGATGATCACAAAAGACAAAACATGAGGTTATATGACATAATATAATAATGTATAGATGAGATATCAACACAAGAGAAGTATATAGAATGACATAACACATCCATTTCATTCATAACCTTGAAAATTTTACATGAAATAGTTGTCGGATTACACAAAATACAATACAAAAGATCTAAGGCTATGCTAGCGAGGAAAACCCCTAATACTTAACATGCCTATACAACATTTCTCATTTTCAGGTTATTTACGACTTTAATTATTCCATTATTTATTTTTAGAGTTTTGCGCATTTTCTTTTAATTATTATCTTATAGTTAAATCGCGTAAACTAAAAATCAACGTGCAATGTAAACGGACATCAAACAAATTAAAGT
>BQNB010181383.1:0-12596 GCA_026074375.1 Tanacetum coccineum
TATTTTTGATTTTTCTATTTTTTTATATCTTTTACTTATACTAAAAAGAAAAGGAAAATATTTTTTTACTTTTTATATTTTATGATTTTTTTTTTGGATTTTTGAATTATAAAACAAAAATGAAACTTTCGAAAGTGAAAGGATCTTCAAACCAAATCAACAAACACAAAACAAAGGAATCTTAATCACTAGTTCCCCGGCAGCGGCGCCAAAAACTGATTGCAGTTTATTATACTTAAAAAATATATCACAAAATAATATAATCCTAAGAGTAATTAAGAAAATTACCAAGTTACCCTCGATAAATTTCACTCTTAAAAATATATATAATATAATATATAATACGTATATTAAACCGGGTAAATATGATCACCCGGGTCGTTATCCCCAATGACTAGTGAAATTGAAACCACGTTTAGGTTCGGATCCTGATTTGAAGGTAGAAAAGATATTTGATTTGTAAAACTATGACTACTAAAAAAATGAACAATTAATCAAATACGGAAAACAAATAAAACGCGACTATTAAGCAAGTAAACTAATTTTAATCCTTAAAAATGTAAACTAAATTTATAAACCTAAGATATGACAAAAGAAACTTTTAGAAATAGAAATTACTATTTTTGGCTTTTTAGTTTAAAAGATATGAATTTTCTAAAATTTAAACTAATTAAAAACTATAAAAAATAATAAAACTATTAAAAATAAAGTCCTAAAAATTTTAATAAAAATATACTAAATAAAGAAAGCGTGCAGAAATCTTAGAAAAATAAAAGCCCTAATTTTTACTTTTTGCTTAAAGTTTAATTAAACTAATTTAAACTAAACCCTAATTATTAATTAAAATATTAAAACTAATTAAAACTTATCAAAAGACTTAATTAAGGACTAACTGTGTAAAAGACTTAAGGGCTAACGGGGCTAAAACACTTAACTGGTAAGGATTAACTGGAAAACAATTAAAACAGAAAAATTACAGGAATGGTCCCTGAGGACTTACCCCGACAACAAACTAAGTCCAATTATAAGCTCAAATTCTAAAAGTGCTTATCATTAAAAACTTAAAAGAGCAAAGTTGTAAAGGAAGCTAGGGAGAACAACTTTAACAAAAGCACTATGGTCTGAAACTCAAAGATAAGCTCTAAAAGAGCTTCCTCAATAAGCTGTTACAGAAACTAAGGCTTTGGGCTATGTTTTACCAAAACAGCTATAAAATGCTCAAATTAAGCTCAATTCTAAAAAGAAAAAGTAATCTAGATAGCTTATGATATGCTTAATCTAAAGATGCTAAGAAATCTAATCTAGAAGTGCTTTTAAACTACTAAAATTGAGCATGAACTAAGCAAACTCAGGAAATAAGCAAAATAACACAAAATCCAAATAAGCTAAAATCCTTAAAAAGCTAAATTGGGCTCTAAAACTTAAAGGACAACTTAAACTACTTATAATCTATCTATATAAGCTAAAAAATCTAGACTTAAAGGCTGAATTATCAAATTTAAATCCTAAAGATTCTAAGTAAAAAACTAACTAAATTTTCCTACTGTTTTTTGATGTATTACAGGCTTTTTTAATATTAACTTTTGACAGCAAAATATAGCAAGACAATAAGCTAGAAAACAAAAATAAGACGTGAACTATATTAATCTATAACTAATCTAATCTAAGACCACCTGTAGCCTGAATTTGAAAACACCTATAAACCTAATTGACTTAAAACTAAAAACTTAACTAAAGGTAGCATCAGCAGTAACTAAAACTTTAAATTAGCACTGGTGTCAAACTATTTGACACAAGGCCCACCAAGCGTACATCAATGAACTAGCAAGCTAGAAATAGTCAACATCCCCCTACAAAACGACCCACTACATCTAAACCACACCAAAATCCTACAAGTCACATACACCACCTAAAAACTCTGAGAACCCTAGGCAACCCTCAACGCAATCATTACATACATTTTAGTAAAGAACTTGGAGATACTTTGGACAAATTCCAACCCCGTGCATGAGAATGGAAGGGGACTACTGCACCAAGACACACACTAAATAGAGTTTATAAACAAAGTTCACGCAAGAACTAGAGCCTAGAGGCTTAGATCCACAAATTGCACATTAGAAAATTAAAAGGAAAGTACCCCTTGTGCTAAAACCAACCATAATAAACCATAAGTTTTTTTCAATTTCACAATCTAACTTATAAATAAAAAACTCCTCTTTGCCTAATGGATTTTAAATTGACATCTAAGCTAACTTAAACAATTTCAAAAACTCAATATTGACTTTGGGGAGGTGCAAAATAGCTTAAAACCAAACACCACAATAAGACAATAGACCTTTATGAAAATGGCTACTGATATACTATTGACAACACAAAACAAGTTCTAACAACCAGAACAAATACCATCTTAAAATATACACTTAACTATAAGCAAGATTAAACAAATCAAGTACCGCCAACAAAACGCGCCTACCTCTACAAATCCACAAATATATTGGTTAAAACGTAGCGTAATAGTAACTCCGCCACACCACATCCGCACACTTCTAACCCCCCAGCATCCCCAATCCCCCCTCACCCCCCCACCTACATCAAAAAAACTCTACTCACCCCCACCCCACCGTCCCACCACCTCTCCTGCTCCACCCCCGCACCGCCGTCACTCACCTCTCCCCATCAAAGTGATCAACTCAAAATACGCCCACCCCAACCTGGCCCCAGCCCGCTCCACATCCGCGCCCACCACTCTCACGGCCCCCTCGTTCCCCCACCCTGCAGCACCCCCCGCACCCATTGGCAATCAACTCACCTCTCTTTACACTACCATAGTTGTAACTTTTCCAATTTAATGATCGCCCAAGCCGCCACCCATACAACCCCACCTAACCAAGATCATATTTATACACAGCATAAAATGAATCTGATCCGATAGAATCCTTGACTACCAAAAGCCAATAGACAGCAAAACTGCCTGAAAGGCTCTTAAAATGGTAGCATATAAGCTTAAAAATTCTACTTAGCAAATTCAGATAAAACATATAGGCAACCCGTCCCCTAGGCTCTCAAAAACCCCCCCCCATGCCAAACCAACCACCCCCCAATCAACCAGTACTAAACCCGTTAAACAATACCCAGGAAACAACCATCATATAAGCAAAGCTTACCCAAAACCTCACCCCGCCCCCCAACCACCAGACGATCGCACGAACCTCTAACTGAGATAGAGCGCTTTCGTACCACATATTAAAAGAAAAAAGAAAAAAAAAATAAAAAAAAAATAGCAAAAAAAAAAAAATCCAAAAAAAAAAAAAAAAACAAAAATAAAAACATACAAAACCAACAGACTTCATCCTAGGTATCCTTCTGATACTCCCCCAGAGGTGTCCTAGTCTCTCTCGACCCAATAATCATGCCCGGCCACGATCCTTATCATTCTACTCAATATGATCAAACACAATAGTATTCCCGGTGATTGAACAAATTGTGTGACACCGTGAATGATTAGCCACAAGTCAAACATAGAATGGTACGTTTGTGGGCAGTTTTTAGTTTGAGTGTTCGTTTAGCACACAAAAATCCAAATCTCTTGTGCTTTCCACCATTGATGACGAGGCCTTGAGTGTGAAAGGCTTAAGTGCCAAACCCTTGGATTTGTACCTGTAGATGACGCCTAGCCAAAGTATACTAGACCAATTTGACTTCAACATTTGGTCACCCTTAAATATTCCAAAAGCCCCTAGATTTACCTAGATTGAGTAAAAGGTTAAATTACGATGAAAAGTAACTAGCCTTTCGCTCCTCTTTTATAACTTAAACGGTGGGTAAAAGTCGTATTGACTTTTTTGGAGAATGACACAAATTGCCCTTGTCTTTTCTTTTCCCTAATTTCAAGCTATACTTAATTGACGAAAATTGAGGCAAAACCTGGCCCTTTGTGGTTGTTATACAAGTACAAAGGGCTAGGTTTTGTCTTGGTTGAACTTTTTATTTGACTCAATTCTTGGAGCCTGGATTTGGACTGAGGCTTTAGACTTTTTCAGGGATTATGGCTTTGATTCTATTTTGCATCTTTTTGTACACTATCGCTGATTCTCGTGGAGCCCGTGTCATGCACGTTTTTTTAACAGTTTACCCTTTGTGATTTTTGATTTATATAAAACATAAATCCGAACCTGCATCCAAACACCAAATACAAGTATATAATAGCCTAATATATGGTCTGTTTATTGGGTTTAATGAATTGACATTTTAGGTACAGAAACGGAAATTTGTAATCTACCCTTAATCAAGAGACCATTGTGCCAACAAGAAAGGTAAAAGCCTATTATATGCATGTACTTCCTGCGTTTTAGGTAGCACGAAATGATGTATCCAAAAAAATAACGTGGTCACAATACCCTGGAATACTTTCCATCAACTTTGTATGATTATGGTTTCATTTCACCCCATGGGAATGCGAACAATCATCCTCGTCACACACAATTACCCCACGCTTGGAACTATTAGCCAACTAATCCATATCGATTATATCCATCGAAACTCCAAGTTCTACAGGCATTAAATTATAGTGTTGAATGGGAGGATGTAACGGCGAGATAAAAAATGGAAGGCATTAAGTTTATGTTGAATGGGTGGTTTAGGAAGTTTAATGTGCAACCACTAAGGATAGTGTTTAACCCAATTATTCTCCCGTCAGCTAGTTCGACATCATAATAGTGATCTAGGGTAGATGGCGTGATGTCAATTTGGGAGCTAAATGCAGTAGACACAAAACTCCTATCGGCACCCATATCAAATAAGATATACGCATAGCGGTTGTTTAGAAGGAACGTACCCGCAACGACGTTGTCTGGGTTTGCCCCCGCATTTCCAACCACATACACCTTCGCTGGAGCCCTGTCATTCCCAGCTTGATTACCACGGTCATTGTTTTTCAGTTTTGGGCAGTTTCTTTTAAAGTGTCCTTGAGCTCCGCACTCATAGCAACCATTTCCCTTCTGATTATTGTTGTTGTTGTTGCGGTTGTTGTTGTTAGCATTTGCAGGTCGGCTTCTACAATCCTTGGCCAGATGGCCAACCTTTTTGCAGTTATTGCACCTAGGTGGACAAGGACCTTCATGATTGTAATCACACTTGGAACACAGAGGTTTAGACCCGGCGTATGGTTTCCTGTCACTATTGCCTGCAGTGTAGGCCTGGCCTGTGTTCTGCCTCTTATTCTGCTGTTGTTGGTTTTGATTGTTCTTGGAAAGATCATCATACTTTCTTTTCTTTTCTGCCTGACGTTCAACATAGGCATGGGTCTTCTCATCTATCAACTCAGTTGTAAACTCGATAGCCTCTTGCATGGTTTTCGGCTTTGATGCCTTTACACTGCCAAGTATCATATCGGGCAAGCCACCGATATACTTTTCAATCTTGTCTACCTCTTCTGGGAACATCCTGGCACACATCAACGCTAGTTGCTGAAATCGTCGATTGTAGGCCACCACATCGGTGCCCTTAACCTTAAGATTCCACATCTCAGTCTCAATCTTCTTGATCTCACCCCTCGGGCAGTATTTATCAGTCATCATTTTCTTCAGTGTTGCCCATGGCATGGCATGAGCTGCTTCGGGAGTAGTGGTCTTAACATGGGCATTCCACCATGTAAGAGCATCGTCTTGTAGAGTGCAAGTCGCAAAATTTGACTTGACGAGATGCTGTGCAATTGCTAATGCTAAACACAGACTCCATTTTCTCAAACCATCGAGTGAGTCCGACGACTCCCTCAGTGCCTTTAAAGTCCAAAGGTTTGCATTTCAGGAATTCCGAGTAAGAGCATTCGCGAACAGCTTGTGCTGGCCTTGGTCCTGAACCATTGCCGTCGTAGCCATTCCTAACTCTGCTTGCTTCTGCTTCAGCCATTGCAGCAGCAACTCCTCAGTCAATTAAGGCCTGAAGTTGTGCCTTAGTAACAGTTGTGGTGGTTGTTGCATTTGGGGTTGGTGTGACTGGTGTTGACCTTGTGGTTCGTTTTGGTGCCATTTTCTTCAATCACAAGAAAATACAATACCCGTTAGATTTTAATACAATCATAACGTGACATAACATATGCATCATAAATAAAATAAGATCACATCACACAGTGAAACATACAACCAACACAAGATCGACATGACATAATACATCCATTCCATATATAATCTGGAAATATACATGATCTGTTTGGTACACAATGATTCCCTATCGCTAGGTTACAAAATGAAAAATCAACCTAGAGCCCTACTAGCCGGGAGTTACCCGTAATACTTAGTAGGCTATACAACATAGCTAAACAAAATCTCATTGATAATTAAAGGTAATTTGCATCAAATAATTGTAAGGAAGATTATATGTGGTTATTATGAACAAAAATTGATAGTGTGATGATTTGTGGTTGATTTCTTTGCATGCTTCATTCATTTTTGTTTGTTTGTGTCAAATACTTATGGATTACTTTGTGAATTTCTACAGAAAATTTTAGACATCAAAAGATAGGATTTTCCAGAAAATGAAAAAGCAGAAATCTGTCAGATACATTCTGACGGCGTCAAGGATTGCACCTGACGGTGTCAGCGTGCAAAAAGACAAAATCTGCGAATTTTCATAATTTTTGAAAACTTATTTTTCTATAATTTCTAGATTTTTAAAATCCAAAATTTTTTGTATGTGATTTATAATTCGTGTCAGAAGTATTCTATCCTTTATTTTTAGTTTTGTTTCTAAGTATGGAATTACATCTTGTTATGAACTATCTTGTTTCGATTTCATGTCGGGTATAGTTGTTTTTGTTGTAGGACCTATGCTATATCATTTTCACTTCACCATGTTACACGAATTCAATGGAAGAAAATAAGGAAGATATATGGAAGAATTATAGAGAGATGTTTTAAAGAGAAGGAAAGAAATAGGAAGATGGATTATCACAAATGTGTAATGTTTTACAAAATTAGACAACCAACCCTTCTCCTTGTGTGGAGAAGGGTATATATAGGTCTTAAAACCTATGGACGCCTATTTTAGATTCCATGGGCTGGGCTCAGGTTTTGGTTGGGTTAAAACCCGCAACGCATATAATATTAGATTAAGAAGTGAGCCCGATACCCTTTACTAGCCTGTTATAACATATATGAAATTAATGACCGAGACTTCCGAAGTAGATGACCGTAACTTCATTGTTCGACTCAATATTTTGAGGCTAACAATTTTATTTGATTTTCAGGTTATATTCGATAAGGAGAGTCCAGAAGCTCTTCGGATTTCTACTTAGATGATTCTTGGAAGATGATTTAGCCGGTTTATCTAGTTTCTTCTCCGATATTGAGCAAACCAGGGGAGTACTAGTTTCTTTCGTCTTTCATTTATTTTACATTTCTCGTTTTTTGAGTACTTTTGGAGCATTAGGGACAATGTTCAATTTAATTGTAGGGAGGGTAATGAAAGCCTTAAAAACTATTTTTCCATTTTCATTTGCTATGTCCTTAAAATGATGTGTAATATACCGAAACATAGTTTTGGACGTCAATTTTGATCCAAAATTTTTTTATGTCATATATCAGCGAATTTGTAGTTTTATAAGCGTCTCATAGATAGGAGTTATATGACTAGCATAAAAACCCTACCACTCAAAAATTTCACCCTAAAAATGTGAGATACGCCCCTAGATCTTTAAGAATATAAAAGCATTCATCTTTAATGCTTATGAGAGTGTACCGGTAGTATGTTAGATTCTAGAACTTGCTTTAGTGATGCATCCCGAGATTGCCAGTGAGATCGTATTTGTGTGATTAGGATTTACTAAGTGATAAGAGGCATTAGGATAACCCTTGTTTTTAGCCTGCATTTGTTATAGTTATGATGATCTCATTGGTCATATAACTACCCCCACACCCTTGCTATGCACTTATGTTTAGTGCAATATACCCCTAGTAAACCCTTTTGAGCCTATCTTTTCGCGGTTCTCATGATCTTCTGGTGGATTCTGGATTATTATTAAAGAACATTCTTTACACCTCACTAAAATGTTACATCCAAATCGCCTTAGCCCCCCTGTATGTACTCATTTTTAGTACATTATTATGAACACAATTGTTTAACCCTAGTTAATTATTTGCTTGATTACATGGTTTCTAAGTAGAGTCATTTGTTAGTGTATACAGTTTTGGGACGATTAGGAATCATGGTAGTTTTTACTTTATATAGAAATGGGGAAGAAAGTCAATTTATTACCCCCATATGTTCTTAATGTACTCCATGTTTGTTGATCATTCTAATTAGGGTCATTAGTTAGTTTATTATTGAGTTATTAAAAACTCAAGTGTAGGGATGTCAATATAAATTCCAAGTCATATATATTTTATTTTCAGTAGATACATGATGTCAAGGCAAAAGTGTATAAAAAAGAGAAAGAAAAAAATAGAAAAAAGCAAAAAAAAATATGATAGTATATACAGACTGCCATCCTGATTATGTTTAAGTCAAGAAAGAGTCGAGAAAACAAAAGAACGAGTTTGATGTATAGTTTTGAATGATTGTTAGAGTTTCATGAAGTCTTGGCTTAGCAATGCCCTTTTACATGTGATCTTGTGAATAATTGACTTGCCACAAATAAAATATCCCCAATTATTTTCCATACCTTACACCTAACGTTTCAACCCTTGTAAAGACCTATTTGATAGTATTTCCTAGGTGCTTACGCCAAAGTGGTAGATGTTTGATCCTTTATCAAGCTTATGGCAATCTATATGCTATGCCAGGTAGTGAGTGTTAATTTTCTCGTTTTCTATATTGTTATAATTCATTATACACCCGAGTGAAAGAGAGAATTCAAACACTTAAGTGAGGTGCTAGTATATGATTTCCATGCTTTTATGTTAAGGTTGATCCGATTGTGCTAGAAATTATCTTTACTTAGTAAGTTAAATGCCCCTATATACACTTTTTCAAAGCCATTTAACCCCTAAAATCATGCAAATATGCACTATTATTGCACTAAATCATTTCTTTATGTGTAATTAGCATTTAGGAAGCACTTGGACAGAATACACGTGACTTGGGCTCGATTCGGGACAAAACAAGCCATAAACACAACTTTTCAGCCTCGCGACCACCTTCTTGATGGCGTCACCCAGTGTTCCTAGAAAGTGAAGTTTTGGACATGTTTTGTGACACTTTAGTGCATAGAGACGGTGTCACAAATTGTTCCTGACGGCGTCACACTTGCAAAGGGATGGCGTCACAAGGATCCTTGACGGCGTTAGCATTTATTGGTTAAAGAAACCCTAAGAAGATTTGACGGGGTGACGGCGTCAAAAAACCTTAGTGATGCCGTTAGAGCCTAATTCCTATATATACAAACCCTTTATTTTCATAATCCGTGTGTGGAACTTTTGAGAGCTTTTCAGGCCCTTTGTACTCATATACTCACATGTTGGTTTGAAGATAAGTAATCCAATCATTTATCATTTAAATATGTCTATGTGTTTGATGATTAATTGCTTTTCTTTTCTTCTTGTTAACATGTTAGGCTAAATTTATATGTGTTTGCTTATGATTGCATTAAACTTAGTTGTGAACTCTAATTTGTTGCTTCTTGTTAGTGGTGTGCACGTTAGGCATTAGAAAACTAGCTATAAGATATTACATTAGTATAGACGTCTAGTGAAACGTGGTTAGAACTAAATGAAACCCTCACGTTTAAGAGATGCGTTTCTGACGAATTTAAAATTGAATTAGGGAATACTTACACATTACATTAACGAGGGTAATGGGCAACGGGTTAGAGGAATCAACTAAGGAGTAGTGCATGATTAAGTGAGCATGTTGGTTTACCTATAAAAGTTTCCACCAATTTCTTTTCTAGCATAATTTGTTTAGATTTAGATTTGTTTTAGTTTAGTTTAAAAACCACTTCTCTCAACATATTGATTTTACTTGCTTTCTAAAAAACGTAAAAATACAAAAATAATCTTCCCTCAACCTTTAGATCTTAGTAACGTATAATTCGAACCTACCTCACTATTCTCCTAGAGAATGATCAATCCCCCTAGTCTTGCCTGTACTACACTACAACGATTAGGTACTTTGCCTAGGAGGATTGTAAAATTTCAGTGTTGCAATTCGCCGCATCATTTAACAGCTCTAATTTTTTCAAAAGCTTCATGAATTAGCTTTTCATTTTGGAGCTACTTGTTTGAGTTAAAGCTAGTAGCTCGCGTATTTAAACGGAGCTACTTATTTTGGAGAAGATTATTTTCGTAACAAAAAGCTTACAGCTCCGTAAAAGCTACATAAAAGTTGATGCCAAACAGGCCTATAATGTATTTTCGTAAGGTTTTTAATGGGACTTATTACAATGTAGGTACAGAAGATACAATAAGAAGATTGCAAGAAGACAACAGACAAATAAGATGACAATCCGAAAGAGATGCAAATTCAGGTCTAACGACAAATGGAGCGTCAAATGCAAGAACACATGCAACAACGAGAATTGGAGGCGAATACTCGTGAACAAGTTTGAGAGAGAGAGAGAGAGAGAGAGAGAATGGCAACAAAGGATGAATGACATTAGCTCTGTGTTAGAGAAGTTTAGCGATTCACGCACTAATTAGTTGCCTAACGTCATATCAATTTGAATATTTTAATTAAATACTTTAGTTTCATCTTTAATGTTTTGAATACTTTGATTTGCATTTTAACTTTACTATAAATTTTGTGATTTGAATGCTAAATTTATGTAATGGATCTTTTAGATTTTGAATTATGCATTTAATTTATTATCTTTTTTTAGTTATTGTAGATGCAGAATTAAATAAGCGTGAGCTTTAGTGAGTGAAACTATTTGTATTTTTGTGACAGTGACTCTTTAGCGACTTCAATTTAATGACGGATTTCTTACGGACGTATTTCTGACGATTTTTTGACAGAAAGTTTACCGACAGACTTCTGACAGGGAAAGTTACTAACGGATTTCTGACGCGTTTTCTCGGTTAGTGTTTCCTAGAGATTTCTGACGGATAGTAATTACCAACCATGATTTCTCCGGCAACCTATTTCTGTCACATATATGCGGGAGAAAATTGTTACTAACTGAAAAATCTGTCGCTAAGACCTGTTATGTAATAGCGATGTTTGGGTGCAAAATTTATAAGAACTTACAAAGTATTATTAACTTTTAATAATATTTTAAATTCATATAATACTTTTAGGGATGACTATTTTCTCGCTCACGGGTAAACATACAGTTTATACGGTCATATTACAATTTGAAATGACTAAATTTACAAATCTGTAAAAAGAAGAGGTAAAAGAAATTCTGACTATAAAGTTGTTATTCAAAAAGAGGTAATTTGTTAGCCTTAATTATATTAAGTCAAACAAGAATGTTATCGGTCTTAGAAAGTCAAACTAGGTCTTGTATTGTAATAGGCTAGTCGGGTTCAACGGGCTTAGATTGTAATCTAATATTGTTCGTGTTTCGGGCTCAAAGCCCAAGTTAAACCAAGCCCGGCCCGTTTAGAAAGCCCAAGTGCCAAGATAGCAAGGCATAGGTATAAATAGAACCCTCTCCACACAAGGAGAGGGTGTTGGTTACATTTTCATTCACTTGTAATCCACCAATTCTCTAATCAAATCTTCTTTTCTTGTTTCTCTCTCTACTTTCTTTCTCTCTAAGTTTTCTTCTTATTTTTTAGCATATTGGTAAAGATTAGTGTTGTGTAATGGATTAAATTCATGGGATAACATGTGGTATCAGAGCCAAGGGGTGTTTACTGTTTGTTTTGTGTGAAATTTGTGGGGTTAGTTGGTTGTTTTCTTTTGGTTCGAAAAATAGCAAGAAAAAAATCAAACTTTGATCTTTGTTTGTGGTTAAAGGTGTTAAAGATTTGTACTTTCGGGCTTAGAACTATCCCTTGCATCATTACTAGGTGGTTTTAACATCATTTTGTAGCTTTCATGAAAGTTTGGTGATTTTTTCTTGACTGCGTTTTGACTAACTGAAGGGGTGTTCTTCACTGCGTTTTGCTTCATTCGTTGCGTTTTACCTCAAGACACTGCGTTTTGCTTCATTCATTGCGTTTTGCCTCAAGACACTGAGTTTTTCTTCATTCGTTGCGTTTTGCCTCAAGACACTGCGTTTTGCTTCATTCGTTGAGCTTTGCCTCAAGACACTGCGTTTTGCTTCATTAGTTGCGTTTTGCCTCAAGACATTGCGTTTTGCTTCATTCATTGAATTTTACCTCAAGACACTGCATTTTGCCATTGCGTTTTGCCTCAAGACACTGCGTTTTGCCATTGCGTTTTGGTCATTGCGTTTTGCTTATTGAAGACTGCGTTTTGGTCATTGCGTTTTGCTCTCACTGCGTTTTGGTCATTGCGTTTTGCTTGTTTTGGTCACTGCGTTTTGCTCTTGAGATTTGTCTACAAGTTGAGATTTGCCTACTCTTGAGATTTGCCTCTTGATATTTGCCTACTCTTGAGATTTGCCTACTCTTAGGACTTGCCTCTTGAGATTTGTCTATTTAGATTTGTCAAACATTCTTGGTTGAGATTTGACAATCGTTCTTCGTTGAGAC
>BQNB010181385.1:0-12596 GCA_026074375.1 Tanacetum coccineum
TAAGTTTAGCACTTACTAGTTTTGGAGGTCCGAACTAACGAATGTATACCATGTCGGATTTTGGGTGTTGTAGATTGAACACCTGCTTAGGTATTGTTATTCGTGTATTCGTTTACATTCAAACTGTGTTGTAGCTTCGGTGTGATGAGCTTAGAAAATCGTAATTACATTTTATGATTATTGTATGTGTTACAATAGTCATGCCTTATTAAAACTTGCGGTCCAACCTTATTTATTTATGTAAACCTATGAATTCACCAACTTTATGTTGACATTTTCTAAGCATGTATTTCTCAGGTTTTTAATTGCAAAGGTGTATTTCAAGTGCATGGAGTCTCCATTTATTCAAGGCATATTTTTCATGGATTTCACTTGCACAACTCTATCTTCGTTGTATTTTAAATAATATTTTTCATTTGATGCAAATGTGGGACAACTTATTTTTATTCAACTCTTTTAATGAAACAACGAAGTTATTTTTCTTAAACGACTCACTTAGAGGTCGTTCTCTTATGTCTTGTGCTTATGTATTATGAAGTAACGCCCTCAGTTACCTTTTCCGCTGCTGCATATTTTGGGGGTGTTACAAAGAGCTTTAAGAGATTTGTGCAATTACGACAACACCAATTGGTAAAGAATGTAGATTTGCAAGTGGAGACATCTTCACCATATATCATAAAGGTTAGAATCTCATTATACAAGTCCAAGTATGAACTGATTTTGAGTCAGGAAAAATAAAGATGTGGCATTATGTTTCTATGGATGCCTTATCTTGATAGTTTTGTAAATAATGTCTGATGTAATATGATCTTGATTAGATATTAAATTTAACAATATTCCAAATGTTATTGTTTTTTTCTTTTTGTTATATCAGTTTCACTTCTTTGACATGTTAGATTCATTTGCTTCATTTAGGACTTTAGGATATAATTGTTATTTCATTCTTATTGGAATTAGTACTCTTTAGATCAGTTCATGGTGAGCATCATATTTTGCACTTATACATGCACATCAAGAGATAAGGTATAATATAGTGTCAATTCAACGTTGTAAGGTTAATTGGCCAGTTAAGACATGTTTTGGAACATTTCATCGTTATGGAACTAATATCTAATCAATCTTACATCGAAACGAGGATTATACTTTGTTGAAAGTAGGGACGTTCCCACCTGGACTGATGGCCTTCAACTCGAAAACAAAATCATTGGACAAAACATGGAATGTACTTGGACTCGGATACAACCCAAGTATAAGGCTCTAATGTGTGCATGCATATACCATTGTTTTGGTAAATTTTCAGGTCCGTCTTCTTCAAATTTAAATTTAGGAGGCTGTGATCAAGTATGCAAGTATTCTGATGCTACTATTGTTAACAAAATATAGGTCTTGTACATGTTTACTTATACATTGTTATGTGAAATTTCAAATGTATAATTGCTAAAGTGACCTATCTTTATATCGGTCATGACAATAACAACAACGAACATGAAAATAACAACAACGAATAAAGCAAATTTGTTCATTCCGCCATCAACAACAACGACGCCCACCCATCGTCCTGCAACGGAGCGCGGGCCGATATACTCGTTTGGGATCAAGATTTAAGTTTTTTATTAGTTATAAAATTTTGAAAATCAATAAGTTTTAATGCATAAAGCATTTAGGATTAAATGTTGATCTAATATTGTATTATCACGACGTATTAGACGGTCACGCATTGCTGTAGAGCCTAATATCTGATAATTATTATTTATAAATATGTGATAATTTTGATCCGGTAACATTGATGAAAGTTATATTAGATACTCCTCATTCCATGGATATCGAGGGACCAATCCCAACCCTCCATCTAAAAATAATCAAGGGATGGGATTAAAAGGCATTTTTCTATGTTTTAAAAAAAATAACAAAGCGGAAGGGCATATTGGTAAAATAACAAACACACAGCCACCCCACAACCGGATCATTACTCACACACGTCGATTCATTTCTCACCACATAATTTAAAAAAAAACACACTACACATAAAATTACATCGATAAAAAATAACACACTAAAAAAATACACACACAATCATACGAATCCATAAAACGCATCAAAATCTAACCAAAAATCATATCAAAAATGGAAGATAAGGATGACGGTGAAGGTTCTACTAAAAAACCAGTGAAAAACAGCTTTAAAACTAAGGATAAAGGTATAAACACACATTATCTACATATTTTACTATTATTTTGCATAAATAATAAATACTATTGTTTATAGAGTTTTTGATGAATATATTGTAATTTTTGTTGAAGTTATTGTGTTTTTTATAAAGAAAAATGTGATTAGAAGTTAGCTTATGACTGTTTATAGATATTTTGATGATATTATTATGATAAGTAAGACTTTCAGTTATAGATAGAATATGTTGATGATATTAGGATTTTAGTAAAGAAAATGTGTGATTAGAAGTTAAGTTTTCATTAATCATAAAGGATTTCTTGATGATATTGTGATTTTAGAGTCGAAATGATGGATTACAAACTAGTTTGAGTAACAGAATCATAGTGTAAGAGCACAGCTAAGCCTTTGTCGAAGCCGTATGCTAAGCCTAAAGTGAATCCGAAGGCTTAGTCTACGTTAAACAGTAATGGTATGATATGTTGGTGAAAAATCAAATATGATAAATTGCATGAAGAAACCTGTAAAAACATATATACTATATCATACATGATACAAGTTAGGTTTTAAGCATTTATAGAACTTTTGTTGATGTTATTGGTTTGAAAATTGTGATTAGAAGGCATACCATAACATAATGCATGCGGTTAAGTCTGCGGCTGAGCCTTCAACAAAGTGAAGGCATATCTTGAATTAAGCATTAATCATATATGATTGTGGAGAAGTTCATGCTTGTCTAAATGTATGTTATGGTGCAACAAAAAAATGGAAAAGCAAAGATATCGAAAGAACAGAAAAAACTTGGATCACCATTTATAGGTACGCTTTTTGTTATAATATACAACATGTGACCGAAGAAACAAAAAATACTATCATATCTGGTAATATAAGATAAACATTTTATAATGAGATGCTATATAAAAGACTAACTGAGCAACAAAATAAGAGAAAAGCAGAAGAAGCTAGTGAGCAAGCACGTAAAGAGGCTGAAGATGAAGCAAAAAAGAAAAGTCGATGAAGAATCCGTCGCTAAAGCTAAAGTAGTAGAAGAAGAGGTTATCAAGAACGCAACTCAAGAAGCTGCTATTAAGAAAGCAGCTGAACTAGAAGCTAAAGCGGCTAGAAAACAGTCAAAGAAGAAAGCTAATGAAGAAGAACCTATCAAGCAGGCGGCTAAAAAACCTGCTATCAAGAAAGCAACCAAAAAAATAAACAAAGCATCTAAAGCAGAAGCAAAAAAGAATGAAGCCAAAGAGGTTGCTAAGCTAAAGCCGACAAGGAACAAGCTATCAAGAAGCCATCTAAAGGAAAAAAAACCATAGCAGAAACCGAAGGTACATTTATTTGCCTTAAACTTCTCAACTACTTTTATTGTATATCAAATACGATTGTTATCGATTTTTGTTTAAATATGCCTATAACATGATTAATGAACAGGTTTGTTGAAACGTTATAACCCGAGATATGGCTATACTTTGGTATGTAATATTATAGGTAAAAGGTTATTTGCATTTTTCGGGTTTGTGGAAGGTAAAGCCGACGTTTTCGAATTATTGGGGTACATATGGGTTTTTTGAAAAGAAATAATTGATGAGACTTCTACGCCGCAAAGGCTTTTTTCTCTTTCAAAGAATAATGATGAACTCCAAAGGCTTTTTCTTCTTTCAGTTCAAAGCTTTACAAAGCTTGGAGAATGTTCTTGAGAATGGGCCATGTATGATTCGTAACAGCCCCATAACAGCCCCATCATTATTAAGAAATGGTCTATGATTACGCGTCTATATAAGGAAGAGTTAACCTGTATTTCGGTGTGGGTTAAGACTTATGATGTTCATATACAGGTTTTCTCAGAAGATGGCTTAAGCGTTATCGCGTCTCAAATTGGTATGCTCATAATTCTTGATGCATATACCTCCTCAATGTGCATTGAGTCGTGGGGGAGAAGTAGTTTTTCCTGAGCTTGATTGAAATTAATTCGAATGATGTTCTTAAAGAGAGTCTTACTATGGGTGTCCTTTTAATTTAGGGTTTGGGGTTTACAATTGAAATGGTTAATATTGAGTATGAATGGAAGCCACCTCAATGTGACCTATGTAAGATATTTGGTCATGTTCAGGACCATTACCCTAAAAAGGTGTCGATTCCTCCTATTGTTGATACTCCTATTGTTGAGAAGACCAATGATGGATTCCAAACGATGGGAAAAAAAGAAGAAGAAGGGTAAATCTAAGTCCACTAATGGTGGTCAGTTTGGTGGTAACTAGGTTAAACAAAATGTTAGGTATAAGCCAAAGGCGACTCCAAATGTGCCAAAGAAGGGAGCTACTATTATGGGTACTGCATCTAAATCTAGCTTGTCTCAAGTGTCTACTTTGCTAAAGAATCAGCCCCTTAAGGCTAATGTTCCTCCTACTAAGGAAGGTAATATCACTATGTCTAATTCTTATGCTGCCTTGGATGATGAAAGCAAGGAAGAGATTGAAAATAAAATGTTTATGATAAAAATTTGTTCCCTTAACATATATAAATAGTACTAAAAACAGGTGATTTTGTCCCTACTTTTCAACGTTGGCCTACTGGTTAGCTTTTTTGGATGCCGCCATTTTGTTCTAGTTTTTAAATTGTTTTATTTAGTTTGTTCTAGAGTTTGAGGTGTTTATGGCCCATGTCATAAGTACGTTAGTTTTTTTTTTAGGGTTTTACTAGTTTTAGGAGTTTATCAAGCTGCTAGCTTAAAGTTAATGTGGTACCTCAGCCACATTTCATTTGTACTTAACATTTTCGGTTTTAATATACTTTACGAGGGTAACCCTTTACCCAAAAAATATACATGATTAATGAAAAAAAAGTTTTGTAAAATTAAAGATAATGAAATGTCGATGAAACTACTGATGTAAACCAAACTTATAATCAAGAGAATGCCAAAGAAACTAATGATGTAGAATAATTTTTAGAGAAGATACATACAATTCCGTTCTTGAACACATCTACAAGATCGCAGAAAAAAGAAGCTGACAAAGGTACATTTATAGTCTTAGTATCACATATTATATAACATATAAAAATACCTCTTATGTAATGACAATATTTCAGGTGTTAAATAATATATGAAATTATATAAACTTATAAATTTTTTTATGCATGACTAAAAATGACAGTTGTTGAGAGCTTATTAGACCTGCAAAAAGAAGAAGAGAGAACAACAGCTAGAAAAGAAAAGAAAAATAAAATCAAAAAATAAAGAAAAACAATAGCAAGATAAAAAGTGGAAGGAAGAAGAAATTCAAAGGCGTGCATAAGAAGTACTAAAAAGAAAGCTGCTGACACAGAACCAAAAACACGAAAAAGAGAAAGCTTGAATAGGGTGAATCTGAACAACCTGCAAAGAAAAAGACAATCAAACAAAAGATGATATGCATCAGGAAAACAAAACAAACATGCACATTCAAAAAAAACAATATAGAAGAATCACCTAAAAGGTTCACAAGATGTGATGCAAAAAACAAGCTGACAACGAAGATCTCAACGAGGAGAGTGAAGGGGAAAATGATGAGGATGAGATATGTATAGCGACTGAGAGTGAAAACCAAGAAAAGATAGTTGAAAAAACTAAGAAGGCGAAAAATACAGGAAATAGAAGGAAGCTTTAAGTTCAAACGGGAAAAATATGAAGAAGGCTGAAGATAATAAAAAGCGCATATGAATCAAGAGGTGGAGGATGTTCTTTTATGAAGGAAGCGATATGTGAGAATTGGAAGGGAGTTTTGCTGTGTTGCATAAGGCAAAAGGAAGCCAGCAAAAATGAAAAACAAAACAAAAAGCTTGCACTTTAAAAGCAAACAAATTAAGAAAGAATGAAAGTGAATAAGAAGAATACATGGAATTAGAGGAGGAAGAAGAGGTTTAGAAACTAAAGAATGTTAAAAAGGAAAAACCATCAAAGACGATACATACCCGAATTATAACACAAGATCGTCACCAAAAGCTTTATACGAAGCAATGATTGGTTTATCAAATGAGAAGAAGAAATGTTTAAAAGAAATCGATTTTGAGAGATACATCCACTTTCTGATAGTTGAACCTCCATCTGTTAGTTAATAAAGGCCTATTGGCCCGGTCCACTTATTTAGGCTCGTTTAGCTTTAGGGTTACTTTTAGGGTTATGTTTATTTGTTTTCTATATATTGTCTATATATTATAAATGGTTCAGTTAAATTTGATTAATATTTTTAGTAATCCCTCTTTTAATTTCTATATGGTATCAAGAGCTTAGGTTCAAGTCGCTATATATATTGTTATCCTTTGGTCGTTAACTAACTGTAGGTGATCCAAAGGGATCTCGTTAATTGTTTGTTGTTTGCTATTGTGGAACTGTTTAAATCGTTAATCTCCTTAACTCGAAATTTTTTGTTTCTGTTTGCTATGGTCGTTTGTGTTGATATCTGAGTAAGTCACATTTGAAACATCTTGCCGGTAATTGTTTCTATTAATAATGATTATTAAATTCTATTGGTGGATGATATACATATATAACATGATTCATCAGTAATGGGTCGGTAGGAATATATTCAATTTGTGGTCATGTGATGAATTATCTTTTCTATATTATAATAAAGCCATTTGAAGACTTTAATAATTTTCTTTTGTCGTCCGTAATTTTAAAGGTTTTTTTAGTCGGTAAGTCTGTGTGGAAGGTTATTCGGTTTTATTGTTTGGGTTTCGAAAGAAGTTTAATAGTTTGAGTTTGGCCATTACAGTATTACCTGTTGGATTTAGTATTGGTATTAGTGTAACACTCCTAAATTGAGTCGTAGCAGAATATTGTCCGGGAGCGTTACTTCATAATACAACAACACAATATATGAGAGAATGACCTCTAAATGAGTCGTTTGAAAAGTAATCTCGTTGATTTTCTTAAAATATGAATTGTTGTAACATTTGTCCCAAAGTATGCATCAATAATGTAAGACTGAAATAATACAACGAGATTTGTTTGTAGAAATCCATGAATGTAATCTTGTAAAGTTTGGACTCCAATGCACACCAGATAAGCCAAGCATCTAATTCACCTGAGAAATACATGCTTAAAAGTGTCAACATAAAGTTGGTGAGTTCATAGATTTATATAAGTATAAATGTAAACCACAAAACTGTATATATATAAATTTACTATGTTGCGAGTCCCGCCCATACAAGACTTGCAACGCATAAACTTAAATATATAGGTTTTCTTAAAACGCGTATAAACACAAACCACACAAAATGCGTTTGTTAAAATGTTGGAATCAAAGATTTGTAAAGTATGCATGTTATAATAGTTACCAAAATTTGTATGTATGAATGTTGGACCGCAATGTTTCAAAGAGTATGATAATTGTAATGAGCACAATATCACAAAATATTTCAAGTATGTATTGCCTAGTATGCAACATGAGGAGTGATTACGATTGCACCCTTAAGTTCATGAAACTGCGACGTAGACTTATCAGTATGCCACTTTATTCAAGGCACGGTAAAAGTTCATGAGTATGTTGTGATGGCCCTGAGGCTCCAAGCCAGTCGTGATCTGACATGGTATAACGTTCGTTAGTTCGATCTCGAACTAGTGAGAGCTAATCACCCGAACGGGGGTTGTCAATCCCCAATAGATCTATTTTATAACATTCGCGCTTACCCTCCAAGTAATTAACAGTTCATGCAACCTAAGCTAATCCGTAATCATTCGAGTAAAAGTAAAGTTGTTGCTTCCATAAGTAAAAACAAGTTTGTATCTCATCGTGAGATATGAAAATGAGTTTGTAAGCAATCATGTAATGAGTTTGTAAACGTTCATGTATCCGAGTATATAAATGAGTTACGAGATCAAGTATGCAATCAAGTATGTAAAAGAGATTGTAAAATATATATGTAAACAAGTTGTAACGAGCATGTATTCTCCCTCGAGATTTGTAAAGCAAATGTAAAACAAGTGAAAGAGGGGTTATAAACTCACCTCAAGTGAATGTATTGATTATAGAAAATCAATAAAGTGAAACGTCACGTAAAGTCCGAATACAACCTAATTGATATATAGGTCGTATGAGTATAATGTACTTGAATAAATACACAACATATAATTCTATATAGTTACATCACCACAACGTGTTTGTTTAATTTATAAAATTAAACCATATAAATAATGTCCATGTATTTGTATTTGTAAAAATAGTATACTTTATTTAATGTTTTTATTATTTGTATAAAGTTATCGTATAAATAGTTCAATCGTCTTGTAAATTAATATTTATAAAGTTAAAAACATGTATAAATATTATATAAGTGTTACTACATCGTTTCGTAAAGTTTTATTAAAAATGAACCAACACTATTCATGTCAGAAAATAGTGCACAAGAGTAAAATAGTGCGTATTAAGAAAATCTATCAAAATATTACATTTATAATATTTTTGTTACTGGTGAACAGTAACTTTTTACTGTTTATAATTTATATAAAACTTATTTATATATATTTAGTTATCGTAATCTTGCAAAGATCATAACTTACTCATTTTGATTCCGTTTTTAGTGATTCTTTCGAGCACGTCTTCGTAATTAAAAGTTTTATCCAAGTAAAATACTTTCCAATAACTTTCTGTTATGAACAATAACTTATTTTTATAAAAGAATTTATTATTGTAAACTTGTAAATAGCGTAACTTCTTCGTTATAATTCGAATTTTCGAGTTCTTTATATGCTTACGATCGTCATAATATGTAGTATTTTAATAAAATATAAGATAAATGTTTTACTTTCAAAATAAAAACAATAGGTTTATATATATTATCATAAACTTGATTTATTTTACAAACATGTATAAAATATATCTAGGTGATGATTAACCATATTACAATTATATAAAATATGAAATGAATGATTATGAAAAGTTTAGGGTTTATAGGAGACCTTAACAAGATGGATGATGAAGAGAAACAAAGTCTAAACCCTAACTTATCAATAAAACCCAAGCTTCCAAATCAAGAAAACCCTAATTTCAAAATAGAAACCCTAGTTTTCTTCTTCTTATTAAACCCTTGTAATCACTTAACCAAGATTCTAATACACCTTAGATATGCCTAACAATGAACCTTGAACTCTTAGAATACTTGTAAAATCAAAAACTATGAATGTATATGGGTGGTTTGCTTGAGCCGTGACCTAGGGAGAGAAATAAAAGAGATATTTGGTAATTTTTTGGTAAAGGATTAAGTGGAGTGAAATAAGCTAGTGTATGCCTTATATAAGAGAAATATCTAGGGGACATAAAGCTTGAAATCCTCATGATTTCTAGGAGGGGGAGTGGGTTCTTACAAGAGTTAGAAAATAGTTAATATTGTGTAAGATGGTTAGTGAAGTTTGCTTGTGAAAGTATTAAACACATGTTATATTATAAAAGTCACAAAATATCTTTGAAATTCCATCTCTATAACCGGCCATGCATATGTATGTATAAGAAAATTGTATAATTTTGAGTATTGGGTATAATTATGGGTATTTGGTTGAGTATAGATAGGTATTGGTGCTTCCGGGTATGCCTAAATGTATTTTATTGCGAATCGTAAACGTTTTACGTAACCAATAAAAATAAAACATAAAAAGTTAATTATTACTTTTGTAAAAATAATATAATGCTTGCTTGACGTAACTTTTATTTGTTTGGTGTCCGTTTACGTTGATTGGTGATTTTTAGTTTACGCGATTTAACTAAACGATGAATATTTAAAGTAAACGCGTAGGAGTTTAAAATAAATAGTTGAATATTTATTGATGTAACAAGATGTAAAAATGTGAGTTGTTACAGTCTCCCTGTGTTAAAAGAATTTCGTCCCGAAATTTAGTTTGAGTTACCTTCCGGAATGGTGTTAATGAAGAGGTGTGGGTATAATTTTTTTTTAATTTTTTTTATATGTGGACAGTGACCTCAACGGTCATGAACAGTGACCCCAACGGTCACTTCGTACTTTTAAATACCAAATTTTTATCCTCTATTTCTCTACAAAACACCAAACCTTTCACTTAAATTTTCTCTTATCCAATCCTCAAAAATGTTGCATATCATTACACTCGTGGCGATGGGGAACGCGATAGCACTCGGCATTTATCTCGCCTACATCCCATACGAAGAAGATTTTTAGTATTTGGCCGTAATCCTAGCGCTCCTCGCACCGATCATTGTCCTAGCTATTGGCGTGAATCTATTTTGGAAGGAATAGATATTATTGTTAGGGGAGGGTTGTAATAAAACTTGTATTTTCTTTTTGTTCTTATGTAATCTTATTTCCAAAGTAATAAACGGATGTTGTGGCAACAAATCTATTTGTTATTTATTTTTATACCTTTCGATAATTTTGTTACCACGCTTGGTAACTCATTTGCATTCCCTTTCTAAATTGCTTTAACTTGAGCGTTCAAGATTATTGACGTTGGTTTAATATTTATTGTTACGACCAAGGCTCGGCTTCTAGTGGGCTTATTCGTTTCCTTCGGCTTAACGTGTCAGTTATAACATTTTTGTAAAAGATGTCGACTTTATATAGTAAGGTGGTGTAAGAGTTTACTTAGTTATTATGATTATTAGTTTGGTTCCTCGTGATAAATACATTTTATGAATACCCACACAAAACTTGATATGAATAGAAATTTGTTTCTCGACAAGAAGTTTTAAGGTGACTACTCTCAGCATGGGCATGGTCCTTCCTGAATTATACATTGGTGATCAGGCCATGTATATTTGAGGGTTAACGATGCGATGCTCATTTTCGTCAAAATAATGTTATAATTTCATAATATTTGTGGGAGTGGCTTATATAAATAAGTAGAGAATTAAAGTAAATTTGACGAAATTTTCACAACACATTGATTTGATAGATAATTTGAAATCATTCGTACAACACAACGGGAATTTAAGAGAAAATACAACGAGATTTTTCTAAAGAAAATAGAGTCTAAGCATTGATATCATCTTCCATGTTGTTAAGGTCTTGATTGATTTCTCCTCCTCCTAAGGCATGCACTATTCCACGTGCTCTAGTACCTCCAGCTTGATTTCCATGGTTTTAGTTCTTTAACTCTGGGAAATCACTCCTATAATGCTATTGATTCCCACATTCATAGTAAGTGAGGTTTCTCTGATTGTTAGTAGTAGCAGGACTCCTACAGTCTCGGGTCAAGTGACCAACTCTCTTGCAATTTGCGCACTTTACAGTGCACTGGCCATTGTGATGAAACTTGCACTTGTTGCACAACAGTAGAGTTCCAGCATACTCCTTCCTTTCACCAGGCCCAACGGTATAAGCTATAGCCACACCTTGCTTCTTGGGAGGTTTTTGTTGAGCTTGGTTGTTGATATCAAGTTTCCTCTTATTCTCAGCCTGACGTTCAGCAAGAGTGCTGATCTTTTTGTCTATCAGTTCAGTTGCAAATTCAATTGCATCTTGCATTGTCTTAGGCTTAGATGCCATCACACTTCCGTAAATCATTTCGGGCAAACCACCGACATACTTCTCGATCTTATCCGACTCTTCAAGAAACATCCTCCCGTACATCAAAGCCAACTCCTGAAAGCGTTGGGTATAACTTGCCAAGTCAATACCCTTCACCTTCAACTCCCAGATCTCTATCTCTAATTTCTTGATTTCATTTCGAGGGCAGTACTTAACAGTCATCATTTTCATGAGTGTGTTCCAAGGCATGCCGTGAGCGGCATCCTGACCAACTGCCTTGACATGGGATTTCCACCATGTTAAGGCAACACCATGAAGGGTGCAAGTAGAAAACTTAACTTGGTTCTCGATAGCACAGTTACTGATATTGAAGACAGTCTCTAGTCTTTCAAACCATTGAGTTAGACCAAAAACTCCTTCAGTACCCTTGAAGTTCATGGGTGACATTTGAGAAATTCAGTGTAAGTACACGCACGAGCAGCTTGTTCTATCCTTCTACTACATGTTCCCGAATTATGGCTGTCATCGTCATTTCGGCTTCTGTCAGCGTCACATGCTGCCAATGCATCAGCAATGCCTTGGTCGATCAGTGCCTTAAGTTGGGCATTGGTGACAGGTGTGGTGGTGGTTGTTGTGGTGGCTCTTCTCTTTGGTGCCATTATCTTCAAAATTAGAGGAGTAATAAAATTAGTCTAGTTCTAAAATTCATGCTCCAAAAGGTGAAATGTTGCGAGATAATATGTTAAAGTTGTGTAAGGGTTTTTGGACCATCATGTTATTCATAATGTCTTGAGAAATATTCTAGTATTTATATAGATAACTCCTATATAAACAAGTGTAAAATATACTTAGGAGAAGATAAGTATATATATATATATCATGTGTAATATAAATCATGAGTAGTAATATACGTAATGTAATATAAATACGTATATTAATCATGTAAGCAT
>BQNB010181387.1:0-12596 GCA_026074375.1 Tanacetum coccineum
GAACTGTGATTATGTGACACCAACGTCTCACGAAGAGTGTATAATCACCTCGGGTTTACAATCTAACTACGTCTCACGCAATGTAAAAAGCAAATGCAAGTGTTCTTATAAATTGGATGGCAACAACTTATGTAAAAGGGTATTTTATTTTGACGCGTCAAATATGTACGAAGAAGCAGGCATACATCTTCATATCATAAATTTTAATAAAAACTTTACTCAATTAAGTTATTTATTATGGTATCACATATTTTCTATACATCTCATGTATAAATAGAGTTACCTTTAAAATTGACGATTCAACGTGTTTTCAACTTTAAAGATTCATGTTTTATCGCGGGAAAAGATTAAAGAATGATTAATAACCATTCAAACCCTAGACCATTCGCGTTTCCTAAGTAGTATGCAAGGTAAGGAAACTACAACGTAGTCCGACATTATAGGGCAATGGTATCTACAAGACCGAAGTCTTGATGAGTCTCCCCGGACCTTATCCTTGCAACTAAATAGTATTTTTGTAAATTTTGTCATTGATAAAAATTCAATCTTTAATTTGAAAAACACATTATGAACTATAAATAGTCCATAATAAATCTGATTTCACAGTTATTAGTCATGTTTATATTTATTTTTTGAAAAACCCTTTTATTTTCTCACAAGTCCAAAACTTAAATAAAAACATAATAAACACAGGACTAATAATCATAAACACTTAATTTAATAAATTCTTCTTAACAATTAAGTCATGCAAATATCAATTATGATCCTAATTATCTAATAATAAAAAAATGTATATATTCATATAAGGCTCCTTCATCCAATGACTCCGACCACATCCATCGATATAATCGATTGCGTAAGTCATATACAAATATATACCACATAGCACATAAGATTTTAAGCAACTTTTAGGCCCCATTAAGACATAGCTAAGGTCTTCCATAGCTTTTAAAGTCGTGGTTCTTATCAAATAAAAATTTAATGTCTATGTGTTAATTCTTGATCATCATATTTGCATACAAACAATTAACAATTAACAAGATTTATATCACATACCCCTCCATGATAAATTGCATGTCTTTATCATGGATACCGAATTAACAATTAAATATGAGCATAAAACCGATCAATTAACACTTAAACGCATCAAGTTTTAATCTTATAAAATTTCATACAACCTAGAATTCGTCTAATTAATTTTATAACAATAAATATTGAAACTTTATACATATGCATAAAAACGCCCAAAGGTCTTTAAAAATTAATCAAGAACCCTAATTTTGTCAAATTTTATTACTTGTAACTACAAATTCTACACGATGAGTCGTGATGCCACTGTTGAGTTTTTACATCTATTTAACCATAATATATCACGAGTTACGCAATCAAAGATCTTGTCAAGTATAGAATAACATAGTTAACAAAGGGATCAAGAAGCGTGCACCTTTTAACAATAAACGACATCGTTCTTGAATATACGCATGTGTATAATAAATGATACCATGCTAAAACCACTCAAGATCTAAAGTAAGATCTCTCTACTTCAACACACACAATATGTTCTTAGCCAAACAATTAAGTGAATGCTAGTACTATTAGTTGATAAGCCACCAAATGCCTTTGACTCTTGAATCAATCAACACGAAAAACCCTTGTAGGTTGTTGGTTTCGGTCAAACAAACACAAACTGAAACCTTTGGGGTTTGGTTTGACCGATCGAGCAATAGGGAGAGAATAAGAGAATTTTAGGGATTAGTTTTTCAAGTTATGACAAATAATAATCCCTAGGCCTCCTTATATAGCCTACATAACTTGGATTGCAAGTTAGGTAATTCCACCTCCTCTTGGAGATTAGGAAACAAATTGGCTAAGGGAAAAAGAAATAACTTTCATACTTTCCTTTTCACCATAATTGCATATTAGTCCTTCTTTTAACTATTAATGACTATATATTTCCTCATTTAGTATTTATTAATATTTAACGCTCGTTTAAGCTTTATCACTAAATATATTACATTTAATATATTTACTATAATTGTTTTACTTATTAACGCGTGCGTCCCTGTAGGCTAGAATAAAATTTCTGGACATATATTATTTTACGTGGACATAATCCAACAGTTGCGCCCCCTTGCGGGCTCAAGGGGCAGAGCCCCTTGCTGGGGTCCCAAGTAAGTTATATTTGGTGCTCCAAGTAAGTTATCCGTTTTCCCCCTCTTATTTCCTCAACCAGTATGACTGTTGAAAAAACAATTGTGAAAGTTGGTTTCAACCAACTTTAACTGCTTAACTGTCATCTAGAATCTTTTTTATAAACATATCCATTAGCCTCATTCATACATACGAAAATACACTTACAATTCCCCTATTGTTCTTGATTTATGATTCTTATGCCTAGAACACAAATTGTTATTCTCTTTGTATTATCCCGATAGAGATTTTGTGCAACCCATACATTTTATAGGGTCGAAATACTTTATACGGAAAGTGACTCAACACGATACAACAGAGATATCCAAGATCATCACACACCCTACACAATTTCTAATAAACGTATAAAGTATTTGGCTGTGATCATGGCTGGAAATACGGTAAAGGATATGACAACGAACTTTGGGAAACTAGACAAGTTTGAGGGGCATGACTTTAGGCGATGGCAGAAGAAGATGCATTTATTGTTGACAATGTTGAAGGTGGTTTATGTGTTGACTACACCGATGCCATAATTGTTGGAAGATGCTACAGTGGAAGAGATAAGGATAAGGGCAAAGTGGGAGAACGATGACTACATATGCAGGGGACACATATTGAATGGTATGTCTGATTCTCTCTTTGATGTATATATGAATATTGAATCGGCTAAGGAGTTGTGGGATTCACTTGAATCCAAGTACATGGAAGAGGATTCTTCAAGTAAGAAATTCCTTGTGAGTAATTTTAACAATTACAAAATGGTCAATTCTAGACCAGTCATGGAACAGTATAATGAACTCCTTAGGATCCTTGGATAATACACACAACATGTCTTGAAAACGGACGAATCCATTTCTGTTTCAAGTATAATTGATAAGTTGCCTCCTTCATGGAAGGATTTTAAACATACTTTGAAACATGGTAAAGACGATTTGTCTTTGGTCTAACTTTGTAGTCATTTGCGTATAGAGGAATCTCTAAGGGCGCAAGACAGTGACAAGGGAAAGGGTAAAGAGTGCTGGACCTTCTGTTGAAATGACAGAAGAGGGTAAAAAAATTATACACAAACAAAACAAAGGAAAGAAACGTAGTTTTAAGGAGAACAATAGTGGTTCTAGTTCCAACAAGAAACCTAAGTTGGAATGTTAGAAATGTGGCAAGACTGGTCACTTCAAGAGGGATTGTCATAGTGGTAACAAGAAAAATGCAAATGCTGGTGGTTCGGGAAAGGGGTCCAAGGACCAATCACAAGACCAAGGTCAGAATTTAGTGCCTGTTTAGAACAGATTTATTAAATATTATGTTTCACTAATTTCTGAAGCATTTTATGTACATGTTTGTTGCCAATTGCGTGGTGATTAGATTTTCGGTGCCACAACTCATGTTTGTAAAGATCATTGCTAGTTTAAGACATATGAACCGGTGGAAGACGGATATGTACTTTACATGGGTGATGATCATTTCGCTCTTGTTCATGGAAAAGGAAGTGTGGTGCTGGAATTTAGTTTAGGAAAATCTGTTACTTTGTTTAATGTGTTTGTATGTTCCAAAATTCGTAAGAAACTAATTTTCATGGTATAGTATTAATATAAGTGTGGATATATGAGGTGTATGAATCGAATAAGTGTATCTTAGACGAAGTCTGGTGGGTTGTAGGATTTGGTTATTATAACAATGGTATGTTATATGTTAAACTTAAATAAAGTATCGCGATTAATTTGGATTTCTGTTTATATGTCTTCTCTACCTGTTGTTTAATTCCCTTTTTTTTTTATTATGGATATGCTCGTTTAGGGACATGTGCATTATAAAGAATGCTTGAAAATAGACTAAAGATGATTTGTACCGCTATTGATGAAAAATCTTGATAAAAAATGGTACTACTTTGTATGTTAACAAAAATCACTAGGCAACCATTTAAAAGTATAACAAGGAAATCTGTCATACTTGAATTAATACATAGTGATTTGTGTGATTTTCATGCAACACCATCTTTAGGTAATAAAAAGTATGTGATAACTTTTACAGATGATGTCTCTAGGTTTTGCTATGTTTACTTGCTACATGCAAAAGATGAAGCCCTTGTTAATAAATAGGTTTTTGGAATTATAAAACAGAAGTTTAATTGCAACAAAATGACTTAATTAAAACCTTACGCACAGATAGAGGTGGTGAATATTATGATCATGTATTTTTCCAATCTGCAGGAATCATTCATGAAACTACAGCTCCTTATACACCACAACAATAGTTGTGCTGAATGAAAAATAAAGCTCTTAAGAAAATGGTTTAATTCCATGTTATCTTACTGACGGGTAGATGAGTGAGGGGTTTCTGGGGAGAAGCATGTTAACGACTTGATATTGTTATTGAATAGGTTTCAAATAAAAAGGAACAAGACTACCCCATATGAAATTTGGTATAAGAAAATGACTCCAATTGTTCATATTACGAGTTTGGATTTATAGGAACGGTTGTTAGGCTTCCGGACCCCGAAAAGAAAAACTTTGAGGTGAATATGGGTATTGATTGCAGCTTTGTTGGATATGCTGAGCATTCCAAGGCATATATGTTTTATGTTATTGAACATAATGACTCGGTTTCTATTAACTAAATTATAGAGTCGAGAGATGCAATATTTGATGAGAATCGTTTCTCTTTAATACCTAGACCAAAGGATATTATACCAAATTCGAATGAATCTCAAAGGGATGATCATTCTGATGATATACCAAGTGAGGTAAAGTATTAAATCATGATATCATGGAGTATTGTATGTGTTTGAATAAGACACGTGCATAACTACACAATTATTTAATTATTTATGTTTTACTGTCCACAGTAGACACCCGACGTCGACATGAGAATATATTGTCGTCATTTTCACTACTTTAACACACCTTCGTGTGCAACATACATTATATATTTAAAGGACACTCTAATGGTCGTCCAAACGTGCACCATCAGTTTGCAACGTCTATGAAATTTAGACTAGAGCGTTATGCTTTTGAGCTAACGGAACAAATCGGATTCTTTTAACCAATATGGTACCTGGTTTCAGAGTGGGGCGCCTATAATTTGAGCACAAACTTTCTTTATAAGAATATGAAATTTTACATGATGTCACAAGTATACAGTAAATTTTAAACTCTCCAAAAATAGTGGTATGCCAACTTGTACAACGAGCAATATTTTTTTTAGTAAAGAGTTTTATGCAAATATGCTCCCTGTGGTTTCCCTAAATTGCAGGTTTGCTCCCCAACTTTGAGAAAGTGCAGGCGGCCTCCCTGAAACCAAACCTTTGTTGCATTCAACCTCCCTCGTGAGTAACTCTGTTAAGTTTGCGTTGTTATCTCTTTGAATTCAAGGGCAATAAAGTCTTTTTAATTCTTTTCATTTACATAAGAAAATTTGATGGCATATATGCTCCTTGAGTATACCAACCATAAAACAACACACATTCACACACAAGGATCAAAATCCCCAATTTTTAAAAACACATAAACCCTAATTTGGGAAAAGATAAACTGTTTTTGTGGAAATCCAACAGTTATGTACCTTCATGGACCGACACAATCCAGGAGCGGCGATTTCGTTCTTGTTCTACAATACTTGTCAATAGTTTCTCATGGGTCGAGCCCTAAAAAAATAAATTTGGTGCTCGTGCAATGGCTATCATCCTCGATTTGCTAAGATCAAGAAATGCACTTCAATCATCTTTGAATGCAATGGAGTCTGGAAATCGAAGGCTGGAGATATGCTTGATTTGTAGTTGGGTGTTTTTCTTGGTTTGCTACTTGATGTAATAGCTTTGCTTGTATTTGCTCATGTTTTGAATGCTTATTATGTAATTAGGTTAAACACTTGAACGTATTGACCCAAATGGAATAATGTAATGGTCAATAAATTTTCTCTTGATTAATGAAGTTCAAGTTTATATATGTGCAGCGGTTTTCTCTTGATTCAAACAGTTTTGCACGATGCTCCCATTGGATTTGACAACATTGCAAGTGTTCCATAACCAGTAAAAACAAATAGTAATCTATTTATTTTCACTTCTTTGTAATCTTAATTAGTGCATGTACTTGAAATTTCAAAAATTTTCTATATCTATGTAGATCAGGGATAATCCACAATGCTATTTATTACATAAAAATTAGCATGCAATTTACCTCCTTAATGTTTAAGACAAAACAACTAGATACATTTATCCTATTTTGTTCTTTACCACTTATGCTCGGTAGTATTGGTATTTCCTAATCAAGAACTCATAAAACATCTTACATTAAGATGTTATCATTTGATAGATTTAAGAACATATTCTTTAGTTATACGAATGTCTTATATGTTTCAAAGTATTCACCACAGAATAAGGGTGATGAAATCTATGTGAAAATATAAGTTATGTAATCTACTTAACATTTAAGTATTCTATGAGTTTGACTACATTAGGACAATTCCTACGTTCCTATTATAACTTTTCAGAGCAAGAAAGATGATAGGAATGAGTCTCCCTATTCCTTACAAGGAAAGGAGTCTCAGTTTGACTTCTTAAAGAAAGAAATAAATCATTGTTTACGGTTTATCGTTGCATTAATACTATTAATGATATCGTAAAATTAAATTTTTAGTATTTTCGATAATATTCCTTAGAGAAAATTAACTACCCATGTTTAAACATTTTAAACAATTAATTTTCTAAAGGCTATGATCCAACTTTACATACCACCATCACATCAGTTGATCTGCTAGCAATGGTGTATTCAAAAGGTAATTGACGATCAATAATTGCCACCGGTGCAATTCCTAGAACCTTATGGGACTTACTTTATTACAATAAAGTACTAGTAAGCATGTTTCATCCCATCTATGCCTCGAGTTTAAGGTCTCACCACTAAACCGATTAAGTCGTCCAATCAAGAACTGTGATTATGTAACACTAACGTCTCACGAAAAAGTGTATAATTACCTTGGGATTACAATCTACATACGTCTCACACATAGTAAAAAGCATCTGCAAGTGTTCTTACAAATTGGATGTCAATAACTTATTTAAAAAGGGTATAATATTTGTCGTGACAAATATGTACGAAGAAGCATGCATACATCTTCGTATCATAAATTTAAATAAAATTTTACTCAATTAAGTTATTTATTATGGTATCACTTATTTTCTATACATCTGATGTATAAATAGTAAGTGATTAATCTTAGAAATGGAATTTTACGATTAGTAATTTATAAACGTTTAATTTTATCGTAAGCGTTTTCACATTTCGTTATTATCAAAACATCGAGATGTCAAAAAATATATATAACGTTTTTAGACATTATTTGTATTAACAGAAACTACAACGTAGTCAGGTATTATAGGGTAATGGTATCTATAAGACCGAAGTCTTGATGAGTCTTCCCGAACCTTATCCTTGCAACTAAGTAGTACTTTTGCAAATTACGTCATTGATAAAATTTTAATTTGAAAAACACATTAGGAACTATAAAATAGTCTATAATAAATCTGATTTCATAATTATTAGTCATGTTTATATTTTTGTTTTTTTTGAAAAACCCTTTTATTTTCTTACAAGTCCAATACTTAAAATAAAACTAATATAAACACAAAACTAATACACATAACACTTATTCAAAAGCAACACTTAACAATTAAGTCATGCAAATATCAATTATGATCCTAATTATCTAATAATTAAAAAATATGTATATATTCATATAAGGCTCCTTCGTCCTAAAAACTCCGGTCACATCCATCGATATAATCGATTGCGTAAGCCATATACAAATATATACTACATAGCACATAAAATTTAAGCACCTTTTTGGCCCTATTAAGACATAGCTAAGGTCTTTCCTAGTTTTTAAAGTCGTGGATCAAAACCACATAAATTTAATGTCTATGTTTTAATTCTTGATCATAATATTTGCATAAAAATCTTTTAACAATTAACAAGATTTATATTATATATCTTTCCATGATAGATTGCATGTATTTATCATGGACACCGAATTAACAATTAACTTTAACAAAACCGATCAATTAACAACTAAACGCATCAAGTTTTAATTTTATAAAATTTCATACAACCTAGAATTTATCTAATTAATTTTATAACCAATAAAGATTGAGACTTCATACATAAAGATCGATTCTTTATGCATAAAAACGCCTTAAGGGCTTAAAAAATTAATCAAGAACCCTAACCTTGTCAAATTTTATTACTTGTAACTACAAATTCTATACGATGGCTCATGATGCCACTGTTGGGTTTTTACAACTTTTAACCATTAAACACGAGTATGCAGCGAAAAGTAAACATGTATAGAAGAACATAGTTAACAAGGGAATCAAGAAGGTATGTACCTTTTAGCAATAAACGAAACACCATCTTGAATATACGCGTGCGTATAATAGATATTACAACGCGTACCCACTAAGAATCTAATCAAGATTCCTCTACTTCGACACACACAATACGTTCTTAGCAAACAATAACGTATGCTAGTATTATTAGTGATTAGCAAACGAACATCGTATCTTGACAATTAACTAAACCGGAAACCTTTGTGGTTTCTTGTGGGTCAAACCAAAAACCAAAACCGAAAACCCTTTGGGTTTTTCCGGACGATTGAACACAAGAACCGAAAACCCTTGTGGGTTTTGGTCGAACCAACCAAGGGAGAGAGAGAGGAGAGATTTAGGGTTATTTTTCTCAAAAGCATTCATTAATAATGAACCCTTAAATCCTTTTATATAGCCTATATTACTTGGAGTGCAAGTCAAGCAATCCTGCCTCCTCAAGGAGGTAGAGTTCGACCGGCCTAATAAAAAGGAGGGGGAAAACGCAACTTTCATATTTAACGATCGTTTACTTATCACTATTAATATATTACAATTAATATATTAATTATTATTGTTCTATGTATTAACGCGTGCGTCCCCGTAGGCTCGAATAAATAATCCGGACATATATTATTTATCGTGTACATAATCCAACGGTAAGCTGTAAACTGCAAACAATTAACATGAACTACAAGGTGTATTTTTTCAATAAAAGTGTTTGGTGAATTAACTGTGTTAACTGTAATTATAAGATGTAAAATGAAATAAAAAGACAAATATATAATTGTAAACAAAAATAAAAATTAATTACTAAGCTTGTCAAAGAACCGAACATTCATTAAATAGTTTATGTACAGTTCGGTAAAAAATCCGTGTTGGTTTTTTTATCAAAATAAAAGAACAAGAACAATATTTTGCATTCATTTAGTTAAATGAATGAACATGAACAAAAGTTTCGCTTGTCCTTTTATATCATGTGAACGTTTGATTGTGCGTCCACTAACATTCGTTTATGTTAATTTATTTGCTACACTTCGTTTATGTTAATTTATTTTCTAATTTTTATATACTTACAAAATTGGTTTTACGTAAATTACACGATACTTATAAAACACGGTATTTTGTAAGTTATATTTATTTTCTAAGTTTATTTATATTAGTTTAATGTCTTAATGAACGAACGTAAAAAAACTCGTATGCTTAATAAACAAACAGGGGGGGAAAGGAGCAGTCCTATGTTGCGTAGTTTATGTCTAATAAAAATCATATAGTTAACGTACCTGTAAGTACACAATTAATAAAAAGACTTAGTCGGATTGGTTATAAAAAATATATTTTTTATTCTATTGCATGAATTCATGGTGTTATAACTAAACATTGCTAAGTTTTATAAGTATGATGGTGTTATAAATGAAAGGCATAATTGTAAGTGTACAATTAAACATTTAAAAAGCTCCATTAATTTTTCAAACCGTTTCCATCTTTAGCTTTCAAAACAAGAAGCTGTTTGCCACTTTTAAAAGCTTCAAAATTTGCACCAAACAAAGCTCTTATATTTTGACTTTTTTTATATATTAACAAAAAAAGTTTAATAGCTCTAAAAAAGCTTCAAAAATATTACTACCTACCTAAAAAAGAATTAGAGCTTATGCAAGTTTGTGGATAGCGACATTTGTTAAAGAATTTAGAAAATAACATAGTACTATTAGACTAGACTAGTCGTGCATGAGTTCATTACACCACGGTATATAAGAAAGCAGAAATTCTTTACTTTGGTCGATGTGGGATTGAAAACTAAAAACTTAAGTCATATACACAAGTCAAGAAAACTGAACCGGGTCAAAACCCGAACAATAGAAGACATAAAAACCAGAGAAATATTGAAAAAACAAACTGGTTCTTGCATGATTTTATTTCAATAACCCTCTTTTGATTCAGGTTCTTTCATATTAAATTATTATTCTTTTCATATGAGAACAAAACTTGTTAAAGATTGTCACTTTTGCAACAAAAAATAATATGTTTATGTTTTTTCTGACTAATTGCGAGTAGTTTTAATGTTATTTGAATGATAAAAATGTGTTATTTTATACGGAGTTGAAACACTTTTCTGTGAACTGGCCTTTGAGTCCACTAGCATTTAGGTTTGTATGGACCTTCTAAAATTTTCTGTGAATCGGCCTTTGAGTCTACTAACATCTTCATGAAGATTGCATATGGAACATGTTTGTTAAGGTTGCATGTTGCATTGCACAAACACTCCAATATTATCTAATGCCAAAAGTTTATAATCTTTAGCATCTTCGTTCTGCTCACCAGTGAAGTTGTTAAATAGGTGTGTTTGTAACAACGAAAGAGAGGGTTTTATAAACAAAGGGAATAAAGAAAAGATAGATTACGAGAAAGCTAATTGACAATAAATTAAATCTTACTTGATAGGAATCTTGTGAGTAGACCTAAGCTAGATAGAATCCGAAACCCACGCTATTCTCTGGCAGCGGTGCCAAAAACTTGATGCGATCGTCGTAGGACTTCTACACGAAGTTTTACAACTCCCTACGCAGAGCACCTAATCGTTATAGTAGTAGTATAGGCAAGACTCGAGGGGTTATTATCGTTCACTCGGGGAATAGGTTAGGAAGGCTTGATCACGATCTAACAGAATTCTAAGGGTTGAGAGAAGATTATTTTTGTATTTTGATATTTTATGGAAAGCAAGTAAATCATATATTTTAAAGGTTGGTTGGTTTTAGCTATTAAACTAAATAATAATCTAAACTACTGGTGATAACAATATAATAAAAGATTTTGTTTATTTAATCATGTATTACACCCTAGATTGCTTCCCCTAGTGTTGTTGCTTTGTCACACTTGTGATGATCTATGTAATTATTTCCTAAGACATGAAAGAATTACACGAACCCGCCGTCTATTTAATATTCCGTTAAGGCAACACACAAGTAAGGTAGTATGAAGACTATTACAAGGCCCCTAAGAGTATATTAAATGCATGTGAAATATATTAAGAGTAGATCCACCATATAAAGGGCAAGGTAGTATGAAGACTGTTACCCGATGGTATCCTTGTGAACAGCGATACAGACAAAAGCTGGTTTTCTAAGACCTAACATGCATATCCATCACAAGAAGCAACACCACTAAGATCTACATTCTAGGTTTCATACATTCATAAATAAACACAATAGGAGGTTTAGCCAAGCATGTTAAAGATAAAGCAAGAACAGATAAGAATCACACAACAAGACATATTGAATGATTAAATAAGTCTTACTTGATTAGAACATGAATAGAAGGAAGTCCAATAGGGTTTTTAGGCCCTAAAATCGTCCTTAACAGCTGCTAAATGAATCAGGGTTCGTACCCTCTTTTTATTTTAAAGTTACACACTCAAAACCGTAAATTCGGGTTTGTATATATATAAAAAACGCTATGACGGCGTTGCATTTTAGTCGTGACACCATCATGAAAGAGAATATTCTAGATAATAGGTTGGGTTGTGATCTCTGACGCAGTCATGGAAAGTGTGACGTCGTCGTGGGATGTGTTGTGACAGTGTCACGTAGAAACTGGGACGCCGTCTCCAGCTGTTGAGAACATAATCTTGAGAAATGTTGGTGTAGGTTCGTAGTCTTATCCGTTTCTTCTCCAAATGAGCCCAAGTCACGTGTAATTCTTCCAAATGTCCTCCAAATGAGAAATACCTAAAACGGAATGATTAAGTACCTATTTTAGGCATAAATGCACGATTTAGGGGGTTAAATGACCCTGAAAAAGTGTATAAAATGACACCTCATCAAATACCCCTACACTTGGGATTTGCTTGTCCTCAAGCAAATGGGCTTTTCTACCTAGACAATAACAATATGAGGGGTCATTTTACCTACTCTTTAAAAGTATTTTACAACACAACCTTCTAGACCTCGTAATTAAAAGCACGAAAAATATATACTAGCACCTCACATAAGTGTTTGGGGATTCTCTCTTTCACTCGGTTGTATAATAAATTATAACATAAGGGGGAAAC